>JAAAKE020102942.1:0-18036 GCA_010014785.2 Anisolabis maritima
TTTCTCTGCCAACCATTTTAATATTCTCTCTTGCAAACTCTCACTCATGGCTTCTTTGACTTTCAATTAAAACACTTGATTATTATTTTTAAACCGGGTAAATAAGCTAATTTCTCACATTCAAGCAACGTGGTCTTTTTTTTTCAAACGTCAAATCGCGATAGCAGACATTTTGACAAAGAGGTTATTATCCAAGACAATCAATTCATTTTTTTTCTTCCCTTTCCAACTCCTGCACTCTAGCGGAATTATTTTGAAAACGACTTCTTTAGACTAGAGGTCGCCATTCACGGACCAATAATTCAAAATTTGAAATCTTGCGGACCACTAAACACAATCCTTCCTCTATACATACATTATATCGGATATAAAAAGTTTTTTAATAGTTATCATTATACTTATATTTTTTAATTAAAAAGATTTCATTTCTTAATTATAATCTACATTTGAAGTCTTTATATTTATATATCTGATTTTATATTTGCAAATATATATATAATTGAGAGGACTGCCTTTTCAACTACCAATGGTCTGAGGGCCAACACTTGGTGATAACTGTCATAGACAATCCCCCTTTTAGTTTTTTTTATTTATTATTTTTTATCATTAAAACAGACAAATAAAAACTATTTTTTGCTGACCTTGCTTAATAAAATATTTTGGTGTTACATTCATATTAACGTTCCCATACAATAAAAATAATCAATTAATTAGTTTTTGCATAGATTAAACGCCGCTGTTGGCAACTAATTCGCTAAACTCTATAAATATATTCGTATTTTCTTTTTATCAAAAGTATTAATATTCTCTTTTATATGTATTGATATATTAATATATTTTATTCTTTCCATAATTCTATATTCCTTTTTCCTAAATCATTATGATACCATATTTTTAAATTTTTTTTCACTTATAGGCTGCTGCACCCTAGCGTTTGATTAAAAAACTATATTCAAATAGTTTTAATTTTAAAATTTAATTTACCTTTCATTGTTTAGAAATTACCCTTCAATAAAATAAATTATCAACCCCTGTCCCTTGGTGCAGAGGTAGAGGTCTGGCTTCACGTTCCAAAGGTCAGAGGTTCGCTTCCCGTCCTGAGCGACAAAAATTTATTTCTATTATATTGGCTACCAATTAATAGAAATAAATAAGAACGGAGTGTAAATGGCCTCAGATGCCGAAAAAGACTTAAAAAAAAAAATAAATAAATAAATAAATTATTAATTTTTTTTATTATATAATAATTTTTAAACATTTATTTATTAGCAATATCCCAATCAAAAATTAAAATAATATTTTTTTTTTACTTATAATTAAATAAACTATATTTCTGAATTAATTATTTAATAAAATTTCAAAATCCAACTATAAAAAAAAAAATAATTCATTATTTAAGTTTTCTAAAGTTGGCAATAAAACATTTTTACTGCAGTATTCAATTTATTTATTTTTCATTTATAAATGTCAATTTTATAAAGATAATTAACCTCAAAATTTATTTTTATTAATTTATTAAACAATATAATAACTCTTGAAATTTAAAATGTTCTATTATTATTTATTTTTTAACTTTAATCTCATAACTATATAAATAATAATAATGGATTCATCAGAGAATATTAAATTACCAAAATGGCTTGAAGATTTGACTAGGTTTCAAATTTTACCCTTTATTTCATTATTAATTTAATGTTATTCTGTGATTAATATTAATTTATTCTTATCATTTCAGACCTAAATCTTGGAAAGACCCAAGTACAGAAAGTGACATTTTACAAACAATAAACCGTCGATTTTCTGATTCAGAAACTCTAAATTTGCCAAACAAATTGGATGAACTTCTTCTAGATCCAACTAAAATAAGGTGATTTATTATTTTATTATTTACAATAAAAGAAAATAATCAAATAAAACTAATTAAACTTAAAATGCAATAGAAACATCTAATTATTTCTTATTATCTCCAACTTTTAATATCCAGGAGATAATAATTTGACACTTTTTTAATTGACTATCGCATGTTGTTATATTTATTTCTCAGTTTTAATTCGTTTTATATTTCGTTAACCTTTCCATTTTTTGTCTCTTCGGTGGCATCATTCTGATTTTTCTACCAATTCCTGGTCATATATTTATAATTAGTAATATCTAGTCATGTCTTTATCGACCACTTTTAACCCATTTGTCATATCTTGATGTGATATTTTATTTATTTATGTATTAATTTATATATATATATATATATATATATATATATATCTGCTTTCAACGTTATTTTTCGACATCTGATTTTTACCAACTAAAAAATCATCATCATCAGAACTAGGTGTGGGAGACCATTATTAGTCTCCTTCGGTTCTGAAAAACTCACTTCGATTGTCTTGATTGATTTCATTTCATTTTTCGATTTTAAATTTATTATTTAATTAAGATCAACAAGTTTTAATAGATCCGGATGTGATTTATGATAAAATCGAATGTGATTAGTGAGTTTCCAAAGCAAGTTTTTAAAAAAGATATGGAAATATTTCTGGTACAAAACGGTAAAAAAAAAGAAATTAAATAATTACGCTTTGGTGGAATTTCCTTTTGAAATTCACTGTTCATGCTTCAAAACAACTTGCTGCCTGGGGGAGATCAGATAGAGTTTGCAAAATATTTTTTTTTTAATAAAAAATAAAATACAAATGAAATATTTTGTTGACCAAGAATCGTAAAGTTGACAAATTTAATCCAAGTTTTTATCTATTAATAAAAAAAGACTTGAAATTTGGGCTGAAAGAATAGCAAAAGCCACCAAGATCATTGTTAATAAGCCCAAGCATTGCTGAATCTCGGATAAGTGGCCTCCGAGAAACAAGAATGTTGAACGTCCGGCGGAAGCACGTTTTTTTCATTAAATATAGTATCTTTAAAAGTCAAAATAGTCTCTGTTGATAAAAATGAATTAAAAAGTATATGTATTATATATAGCTAGCCTTAATCATGTTTCTTACTTCAGTTAAGTTCCCCGCGATATTTTAAGTATAAATATTCAATTAAATCAAATTATATAATAAATATTCTCCTCACTTTCCTCTCCCTAATTAAAATATAATTAATATTTAATTTATAGAATATATATATAGGATAATAATAATAATAATAATAATAGTGAGATTTAATTATTTTAATTGTTAATAAGACATGGAAAAGAAGCGATATAGGGAGTATATAAAAATACATAATAACCTCTTTCTTATTAAAACTAAATAATAATTAATTAATTAATTTTTCCTTGAGTATTTCAATTTCTTCATTTCCAATCCAACACGGATAATGTGATTGTTAATATCATGCGGAGGAAAAGCGATTGTTTTTAAAAGTCTTTCCAGATAATAATCTAGAAATAATTATATCAAATGTTATCTCAGTATTTTGTCGAATTATAATCCTTTCTATAGTTCTAGAAATAGTTCAGCACGATTTGGCCGAAGAGCAGGAGCGAATCCATCGCCAAATCCAAGCGAGTTATCCACTCTAATTTTATCACCATCACCACCTGCATCTGATCTCCCTAAAAGAACACAATCATTAGAAGAATCCTGGGATGGCTTGAGTTGGTTTGATCAAAAACATCGAGGCCGATTGCCTGCCCAAAAATTCGATGATTTCGATATTTTAGATGATAACGAACTCACTTTTTCAGGTATTTTTTTTTTTTTATTTATTTCATCTTAATCTTATTTAAATAGTGAAAAAAATTGAAGTTTTTTTTCCAATTGCACTCCTTACTTTTAATTTAGTAAATATATTACTTGAGATGGGCAGCCAACAAAATAATACTAGTTATTCTCGTCAACGTTTCGAAAGCATGTCGCATTCATCATCAGGACAAAAATAACGTTGAAAAATAATTTCTATTCTATATAAATATACGGTATTCAAAATTGTCGGTGACAAATATATACATTTGCATAAATTATGAAGTGATTATAAGTTTAATTGCAATGTGGCTTTATGAAGAAAATGGCAGCAATGAACTATTGAAGACTGAAAGACAATGCATAAATTAAACTTATAATCACTTCATATTTTATGCAAATGTATATATTTGTCACCGACAACTTTGAATACCGTATATTTGTATAGAAATTATTTTTCAACGTTATTTTTGTCCTGATGATGAACGCGACATGCTTTCGAAACGTCGACGAGAATAATTAGTATTATTTTGTTGGCTGCCTACCTTAAGTCTATTATAAAGATCTTCACAGCCATCCGTCTCATTATTGTAATTATATATTACTGATGAAGTGAATTTAGTGAAAGAAAGCCCCTTCATTTGATATCGAGATTTCATTAAATAGATCCATTAAAATGCCTAAGTCCAATTAATGAGATATAGAATATATATGGACCGTTTATTTTGAAAGTGGTGTAAGTCCATTTTTGAAAAAAATGAGATATCACGTAATTCATGCTTAATTTAATGTAAATTTTTTATGTATAACTTGTCCTTGTTTAATTTCTTAAAAAATTCCCATGTTTTGTACAATTTAAAATTGGACGGTAAATGAAATTGCATAATCATCGATTATGAAAGTGGTGTAAGTCCAATTGACAGATGGTTGTCGATCAGTAGTCTGTTATTTTACATTAAATGTAAATTTTGTTTTATATTACGTGTCAAGTGTTACTAGTTTAGGTTACTTATTCTATTTTTTTCCTAAAATGGATAACTTCATATTAACATTAGATAGTGATCAGGCCTATTACTTATGAAAAATATAAAGACATCAAGCAGTTATTACCTCCGGTGCATCATGCATATTTCGAAATACTGCTACATGCAGAGCACAAGTAAATACTATCAATATCTTGTAATTTTAACAATGTAATTAGCGTCTAAAATTAAAAATACTACTTCTATTTTATGTCGTGTAATTATTTATAAACAAAATTGGATTAATATGAAGTATATTTTAAGTGGTATTTGATTTTTCAAAATTGAAATTAAACGATTTTAACAATTGTCTAATTTTGAAAATGGTGTAAGTCCATTTGCAGCCCGTAAGTATACATTAGTTTAGTAAAATACGCCTAAAACAAATTACATATTGATAAAACAGTAGAAACATTGCCAGACTTCATATAATTTGCCTAAATTTTTTAATTAACAGATATGTTAACCTTTAATTTTCTCGAAACAAGAGAAAATGGACTTACACCACTTTCAAAATAAACGGTCCATATATTGATTATATATCAGATTAGAAGTTATTTTTTTCTTTTTTATTATCATCCTGAACTTTCAGGCATGGTTATGATCAACCTCAGAGCTCAAAATAATAAAAATAATTTCAACAATAAAAGAAGGAGCAGGTAGCCTCTACGATATTAAAACTCTCAAGTTGGAGACGTTAAATAATGCCATAATCAAAGAGTATGAATTCAAATAACAAAGCATTGAGTTAAAATTGCAGAGTTTTTGTTCAGTTTGTTCTGTATATATATATACAAGCATTCTTTGTATTATTTGTTATTTGAGTTCATACTCTTTGATGATGGCATTATTTAATTAAAGTCGAAACGTCTCCAACTTGAGAATTTTAATATCGTAGAGGCTATCTGCTCCTTCCTCTATTGTTAAATACAACTACCAGCATACTGCTTCGCAAAAGATAATTTCGTTATAATTATAAATGCAATTAATATTATATAATTCTGCATGTTTGTTATTATGAATATCTATGGTTATTAAATGAGCATTTCTTGTGTAGGTATATAGGTTGGTATTTAACTCTTAACAGATAGTTAAGTTCAATTACCAGGGATATAATCTTAATTATTAATATTTAACACGTTCTCTGACCAAGTATTTTTGGAAGTTGATCCCCATATGACTATTTATGTTTACAATGCCTTTCATAATGCTTTTATATATATATATATAGTAAATGAAAATGAAAATGAAAAATCGACATTTTGAAGAACCAAGACCTTGGTTTTTTAAAATAAAACCCTGAAAATTGACTGTGGAGTTATTTCATTTACATCAATCATCGCCAGACTATCCCAGATTTAAAATATTGTATATCGTTGCGATTCTGGCGTGAGTGGCACCTCAGGGAGAGTAATCTGTCGCTGCTATAGAAAAAAAAAAAACTACACCAAATAAACGTATCGCGGCCGATATATATCGCCAATGTTTATTTTAAGATAACCTTTTACAACAATTAAATAATCATTTGACGGCATCGGCCTACCCATCTCAACTGGTGAAGTTTAAAAAGGCCGCGAAAGGCGGTCATATTGCGAGATTTATTTATATATATATATATATTAGTTTTATATTAATGCTAACAACAAATAAATACATTGTCAAATGATAATTACACATTCACATATTACTCGTGGACGTCTACACATCCCACTTTGACATGCCAATATCATATATGAACATTATTATGAATAGCTAGCACTGCAGTATTTATATATGTATTGATATATCATTGAAATAATATGATATATTATTTCAGAAAATAGAATATATGTTGACATAAATTATTATTATATTTTATTTATAAATTTGAATTTTTTTATATAGAAACGGATCCGAACAAAAATCTTATTGTATTTTTATTTTTCATGACTTGTTTTTTCTTTTTTCTGAATTTTTCTATAATATTCTATATAATACCATTATAATTTACTTTCGAAAAGTTGTAACCTAACTACGCTCATGAATCATATATGGTTAAATTGTTTACTCACTAAACTCTAGTGCATTGGTTCTTAACTAAAATTAAAAATTGTGAAATGACAAATAAACAAACAGCTACAACTATTTGACAAAATAATTTTGATTCACCTGTCTATCGCTTCCCATTCACATACAGACCAAGTATAAATTAAATACCAGTACCCAGGAATCGAGTCCCATTCCCCCAAGGGGTTGATATTTTTGGATGGCCAAATGAATCCCAGATGCTTCATGAACGTAAAAATGAAAAACTATTGTATAATACACGGACAGTGAACATGTTAACACAAAATAATTTAGCAATACTATTGTATAAGACATAAATTATACAATTAGAGAGAATGATTAATCATGAGTTAGGAACTCAAGTCACTCTCAAACATAACACCATAGTACTCTCTCCCTATGAACAGGTATTACAAGTATGAAAGTTTTTTTCTCAAAAACGGTTCTAAATTGATGGTGATGAAATTTGGAATATTTACTACTTTGGGTTCAAAATACCCCAAAAAATGAGAAGGCAAATATTTTTGTTCTTTGTTTATTTGAACTAATTGATGGTTGTTTTATTTTTTTTAGACCGATCATCAAGCACTGGCAGTGAAAGGAATTCATCAGCAACAACAAATCCTTTCCCAGTGACTGAATTAGTGATCCCGGAATTGCCATTTGGACGTCATTTAACAATCCATGTGTTAAGCACTTGGGGTGATCGACATTACGTGGGACTCAACGGAGTTGAATTATTCGATTCAACTGGTGAACCCGCGCACGTTGCCAAGGTTCGATTCGCTTGCTGTAAAATTTTCTATTCCTCTTTTTTCTCCTCCCTTTTTGATAACAAGGAGAATTGCTAATTGTAAAATCCCAAATGAAAAAATCACAATTCGAAGGTGCTCTAGGGTTTAGCCCTCGCGCAAATTTCGAGAGATTCCAACTCCAACCTTTTTTTTATTTTATAGGTCTGGTGCGAACCGACTTCTGACGTGAACGACCTGCCCGGTTATGGACATGACCCTCGGGTGGCGACCAACATTATCGATGGCGTATATCGCACCACTGATGATCTCCATCTCTGGTTGGCACCTTATACGCCTGGCATAGAGCATCGTATCCATTTGCGACTTGCCATCCCGATTCGACTAGCTCTCCTTCGGATCTGGGTGAGTTTTTGAGTATATTCATTTCGTAAATAAAAATTAATCTCTCAAGTAAGAGACCAACCATTGCCGAGAATTTGATTTAATCTCAGCAATTATGGATGGAATTGTCCTGAAGAAGACGGTCGAAACGTTGACATTTCTCTTTATTAAAGGAAAATCTTTGCTGTATATCATTTGACTGCCATGCACTGTCTCTGAATACATTGGCGTACACAAGGTGGTGTAATCGGGGCAATTTCCCCCACCCCCTCTCCTGCATGACAAATTATCTCTTATTTTTATATATTCTAAAAAACGACATAACATTTTTATTAGGATGAGTATTCTATAAATTGATCATTTAAGCCTTTATTTCAAAACATTGGACTTTAAAATACAAAAAATTAAATAATCTATTCATAGAGAAAGTTTTATAATGAAATGTAGCGAAAAAATACATTCAGATTGAAAAAATATAATGGAGTCCAAATGAAAGACAAAATATCGAATTTTATTTTCCGCCGGCTATACGCTACCCATCATCAGGACCCAGGCCGTTAAAATAAGTTTCATGCCACCCGCAATCGTCGCAAAATCACATTATACAGATACAAAACGATTTTATATTGCATATTTTCTATTTTGTCTGTTACATTTGAGGTTTATGGTTGGTCTAAGTAACTTTAGGTTCTATTAAATTGTTTAGATTTCTATGAAGGCCTATTAATAATATATCATTTCTCAACAAGACTTTAGGCCGATAATTTTATAGAATAAGATTATTCATCCCAGCACAAAATTTTAAAATCTATTTATTGTATATAGCGAAGTGTCCATCTGTCTGTTCTTCACGGAACTAATCTCCCGTTGAGCTGGAGTTTTGGAATTTTTTCTCTTTAAATATTGAAGATGTTATGAAAAATTGAAATCACAAAAAAGTTTAAAAAAAAAAATTGTTAAAAATATGCACAGCTAGGCTTAGCGAATCTTTTGGCTACGCCCAAATGGACAATTTTAGAAATTATTAGCTTCAAGAAATATTTTCAAATTTTCAAGATATTTGACATTAAATTTTTTTGATTACTCCCTCGAAAGAATCTAATCTAAGATTTGTTTTTATGCTGACGCCCAGACTTAACTTCAAGTCACGTGGATTTAAATAATTTTTAAATATATTATATTAAAATTTTTTGTGCACCTCCCAACTCCAATATTCTCGACTCAGATGACTCATAGTTAGAAAAACAATCGAGTAGAGAACTTTCCATAGAAAACACGCCGAAGGCGGGGCTAATTCACAGTTTCAATTCAAGCAAAATCTGCTCTTCCATGAATATTGAATGCGATGCGATTGTTTTTGTTGCATTCTATTTACGTGCAGATCGCAAAGTTTTTCTCTGAAAGTCTTCATCAGGCCAAGGGGGTGAAAATGATCCTTTAAGTTCATTCTCAATAATTACATATTATTCCGTATACTTCCAAGTCCCGAAAAAGGTAAATTTTTCTTTACGCTACCTTTATTATCTTACTATTAAAAATTTCTCCAACCATCGTCTCGTGCTTTTAATTAGACTTTATTTTGAAATTTTTCTTTATTTTCTCGCAACGTTAGCCTTTTTTGTTTTTATCGGCATCTGAGGTCGGTCATTGAGACTCCATCCTTCTTTATTTATATTGCTAGCCAATATAATATAAATAAATTTTAATCGCTTACGGAAAGCAAACCTCATCTTTAGGATTTGAAGCGAGACCTTTATCTCTGTCTTAAGGGACAGGGCATTTAATATTTTATTTAATTTAAGAAATAAAAAGTAAAAGATTTGCAATAAGGGGCAAGAACACAGTGACGTCACGAGCATATATGCAAGTCAATGCGGGTCACGCCAATATTTATACATGGTACATTTTGAAACGCAGCAAGAGGCGCGTCTAAAAACTCCTTAGGCTTTTCGCTTTTAAAAATGAAAGACTGAGCTCTGTGGTTTGATGCTAACTAACTATTATTAAATCAGCTTCCCTCTCCTCCAGTCTCTTCCTGCTTCATTCTCTCTGTTTATACAATTTTGAGTCTTTGTTTCTGTCTTCTTTGATTTTACATCCTCAATCATTCTAAGATAGAAACCAATTCTCTCTCTTTCTCGTTAACATTAACAAAATAAACAGCGAAAGCAATGAACCTGATTTTACTTTTTGAAATATTGAACACAAATTGCACCAACATCTTTTAGTTGAAGCTAGCAAAGAGCAACATTTAAAGTGCCTTGTGATTGGTTGAAGACATATTGGTGGCGATGGGAGTTAGAGAGGGGTCAAACTTTTTCAAACCCTTAATTATGTGTGATGAAAATAATCTGTCATTTTCTTTTATTTCATTTTTACTCAGATTTTGTCTTTCTCTTCTTCCTGTGATTGATGTCGAAATTAAGAAAGAAATTAAGAGAAGAGCATATAAAAATACTTATAGTATGTAAGTATAAAATCTGGGGTGACTAAACACACACATTCAAGAGGAAAAAAGTGGGAACAGGGCTATCTCAAAAAAAAAAAAAAATAATAATCATCAGGGAATTCGTAACGCTGCATTGCAGCAACGAACTTGAATCTGTGCAAAGGCTACGGAATTCTCGATTCGTTAGCAACAGCAACAGCAAAATAATAGTCTTGATCAGGGCTGGCGACTCTCATTTTGTCTTCCCAATGTACAAAAATTTAGAAAAGGTTTTTTTTTTATAAGTTAAATAGCATATTTAATTTGTAAATGTGTAGGAAATTATAAAAATTAGAGAAGTAAATTCAATTCTATTAGAAATAAAAAAAAAACAAAATTATTTTTCATTTTATTAAAAAACTTAAATTTCTATTAGAAATTCTAAAAAACAGAATAATAAAATAAAAAATCTGATGTAAGGAAAGCTGAGTCATGTACTGTCACTCCAGATTTTTCGGGAGCCGTTTAATGCCAATCGATTTCATTAGAGTAGGTTAAGAAACAGAGCGATTTATTCCCGTCGTTTACCAGAGCTACGGCAAAAGACAAAAGACTACATCAGTAAAGTGGGCACCAAACAATTTTATGGGTTAATACATTTCAAAGGTCATCTAATAAATAATAATTCGTATATGAATTTTAATCAAAATCTTTAGAACGAATTTTGAGAAAATCGAAAAAAGTACATCAGTAAAGTCCATGTATTCTTTGTCCTATTTTATTGAAAAGATTCGATGAGCATGCGACGACCCTATATATAGAATTTCAGTCTAATATATTTTTTCATTTTTGAGGTATCTTGTTCACAGACAGACCATTTTGCGAGACCCATTTTTCTTTTAACTCAGAAGACCTCAAAACGTGTGTTTCCGTTGAAACTTTGATATTTTTTGCAATCACAATACTTACTCTTATATTTCATATGTAAGTAAGAGAAAGTAATAACAAAACGGAAATGAATAACATGTTAATTTTTCTAGCAAAATCCTCTATTATATCGTCATAATTAATATTAATATTATAATACGGCGGCATTGCCATCTCCCAAAATAATTATGCCAGCCCTGTTATTTTATAAATTTATAGATTGGTATTCGAATCTAAAAATTATGATATTTGGTAAAAATTCATATTGTTGCCGTGGAGCGATTTTAAAATTTTTGCAAATTTGAAGTCCTTTTTTTAACGCCCTATCCGAATCTGAATTCAATATCTTGAAAATTTTAAAAAAAATGTGGTGAGACATACAGATAGAGAATACAATAACGAAATTTTCAAGGTTAGAGTTAGGAAATAAAGTAACTTCACGGGCCGATAGATGGATACATCCAGAGGTCGGCTGGTCACCGTACAGGAAACACCTCGGATAAATACCCGGGATCCCGGTAGTTGGGCATATACGGTCCTAATACAATGAAATGAATGAATGTAATGTGGCTATGTAATTTGTTATATATTTGGTATCTACTAAAACAGGAAATGCAGTTAGGAAAAAATTAAATAAATTTTTTTCTAATTGTTGACATTTTGAATACACTTCGTGCCCTTCCTCAGGATAATTAATTTTTATAAAATATATGAGAAAGGATATCCAAAATGGCAACAATTAGAAAAAAATTTATTTAATTTTTTCCTAACTGCATTTTCTGTCCTAACAGAATTTATTCTTTAAATCCTCTCAGAAAAAATATTCTGACTACAGACTTGAGTGGTATCTCCAATTTTTCTATTTCTCATTTAGCCCAATGGCAATATTTATAAATGGGAAAAAATTTTGACATAGAGTTAAAATAAAATTTTAAAATCTTAGCCCCAACACAGCCCCCCTCCCCTCCCCCCCAATAGCAAACTCGCGTAAGATCAAATTTAAATGCTAATTCCTCTAAAACTAAGGCCCATTCATTATTCATATTTTTTTTTACAGTAAACAAACCCCTTCAAATGGACTAATTTTCAATTTTTTCTCCAACCTTTTCAGGCTAATGGGGAGTCTATTATTTATAAGCAAAGTTGGAGACTTTAAATAGGTTAATGGCTCAAGTGTTTTATCAATTCTTTTTTTTTTATAGACAGGGGCAAAAGGGGGGGGGGGGATTTTAATAAAACTGAAGATGTGATGTGTTCTTGTAAATGAATTTCTTTAAATTATTTCTCATAAAAAACAACCACTCATCCTCTCCTTCCTTCTTTTTCTTTTATACTTCTTCTTCTTACTTAGCTTTTAAATGTTTTGACCTTTTTTTTCTTGGCTTTTCAATTAGAAAATTCAAGTATAAAAAACTTTGAAAATAAGTGAACAACAATTTATTTTGAGGTCATGAGCTTCAAAACAGTGAAGGCTATGAATTATAATAAGATAGAGATGTATTTTATAAGATCCTAGGACATCCCCGATATACTGGTTTGGGGAAAAAGAAATCCATTATTTTTTCGTTTATTTCAAGGCTTTATTTAACATAGTTAGGATTGTTCGATTTGGGTCAAATATGCACCGTTTTGTTCTACAATTTGTCGCCACTTTAAAGGTAATTTCATGATGCCTCTTTCATAGAAGCCCTAATCCTTTATTGGCAAAAAACTCGACTAATCGATTTTCACAATCTTCTCTTGAGGAGAATTATTTTTACGCGCTAAATCTCATAACTTAATCGATCGTTCAATCATAAGCTGTTAGCAGAGTTTGATATTTATTTCTTAAAGTGATGTTAGGTTAACTAATCAAAAAAGGAAAAAATTAGGTTGGGAGAAAAGAAATCCATTATTTTTTCGTTAGATGGCTCTAGTGATATGTATCTCGTGATGTATTGATCGCATAGGTTCATACTTAGACTCGTTTGAGAAGTGACATTCCCTTCTAATAAAAATTCTTTAACAGTTTAATTGTTTTGATTGATCGAATTGTGAATGGTGTTTCTGGTTCCGATACTGTCACAGCCATTCACGCGCAATTTTGGTTTCGTCGAGTTCGTTCGTCGATTCCAATTTTGATGTTAAAGATGCACTTCGCACATGTAGCCCCGTAACGTCGAAAATGTCGATAAAATCATGGAAATGATCGAAGTAGATCGGCATGTTAAGTTCGCAGTCGTAGTATCGCTCAGGAGCTGAAGATCGACCACAAAACAATTTTAAACCATTCGTTTGCATAAAGCTGGATTCAAAAAGAAGCTCGATGTTTGGGTGCCATATGAATTGACGCAAAAAAACAAAGGACCGGAGCCGGCCAGGAAGGTTTTGTTGTGTGTGTTTAGTGGGACTGGAAAGGAATCATCCACTATGAGCTACTTGAAGCTAGCGATCGACCAGAATTGACCAAAAGGAGAGGAGTAGTGTTCCATCAGGACAACGACAGGCCTCGGGGAGCTAGTTGGCAAGTTTTGATGCATCTACCTTATAGTCCGGACTTGGTACCAATCGATTACCACCTTCTTTTATCATTGCAAAACTTCCTTGGTGATTAGAAATTTTCCTCAAGAGAAGATTGTGAAATTGTGAAAATCGCTTAGTCGAGTTTTTTGCCAATAAAGGACCAGGGCTTCTATGAAAGAGGCATCATGAAATTACCTTTAAAGTGGCGACAAATTGTAGAACAAAACGGTGCATATTTGACCCAAATCGAACAATCCTAACTATGTTAAATAAACGAAAAAATAATAGATATCTTTTTTCCCCAATCTACTATGAACAATCATATCTATATTATCTAAGAATTTAAAATAGCTAATAGAAAACCGGGATATTGAAACAAACAAAATCGTATTAGTAAACTCTCTTTTGGACCACTGAGAGAGTGTCAATAAATTACTATACAAAATATTTCGAGGCTCTTTCTATTAATGTCAAAAAAAGTTTTAAGAACCATTTCTTATACAATTATCGGTTATATTGTGGCCACGTCAGTTTATTTTATTTTCTCTCCAAATCAACATCATTTTAAAACTTATTGATAATAAATACGATATATTTATTTTTTTTTTCAATTTTCTGCCCGAATGCCATATTCTGATTGGACGTTCGTTGCAGTATGATTCGATTGAATTTCTTCTAAGTCCCATTTTCCCTCCTCTCTCTTATTCTTACATCCAATTTCGAACTGTTTGATGAACCTCCCCCCCCCCTCTCTCTCTCTCTCTCTCTCTCTCTCATCACTTTTCAACATTTGAGTTTTCAATTCTTCAATTTTAATTTATTATCTTTATCGTTGAAATGTCTGTCTGTCTATCTGTCATCTCTCTCTCTCTCTCTCTTAATAATAATTTTCTCTTTCTTTCTTAACTCTCTTTAACTGTGTGTGAATTTTATAAAATCATTGATTGAATTGTCAAAAAAAAAGTTTTTCCCTCTTATAGAAAACTTACTTTCTTTCTTCTGATTTGCTTGTTTTTTTTTTTATCTTCTTCTTTTACGTAATAATATAGAGAAGAATAAAAGCTGTCACCAAATGTCTAACTAGAGAGGATTTTCTCGTATCTAAATAAAAAGAAAAGAATAATGAAAATTTATTTTAACAACAATCAATCATAGTTAAAATAGTTACCAAAGTGAGAGTTGGATTTTCTCTCTTTTCTTTTCTTGGCTCTACAGTCCTTTGTGAACCTCGGCCTGCTCCACAATTTCCGTCCTGTCCCGTGCCCTCCTTCCCTCCTATTGCTCTCAGGTCTTCCATAACATCATCCAACCATCTCTCTCTTGACCAGGATTCCAATGGACTCTCCTTTTGGTTCCTCAGTCATTCATTCACTCATGCTAATCTTTGAGCTTTTATAAACCAGACGATGTCATCTCCCTCGATTAATCCAATCCAATTCGTTGTTCGTGCTTATTCTCCACATATCCCTGCCGATGCATACATAAATGTTTCTTAGGATTTGTTTTTCGAATTTCCTAAGGCTCCTTTCGTCTCTTGCAAAGAATACTAGTACTTTACTAATGTATTTTTTTTTAGTTTTTTTCGAATTTCTCAAAATTCGCTCTAACAATTTTGATTAAAATTCATAAAACAATTATATATTAGAAGATCTTTCTAATTAATGTATTAACCTCCATAATTGTTTGGGGCTCTCTTTACTCTTGAGGTTTTTTTTTTTTATTATTTTCTCTTAAACTATTCTAACAATAGTGATTAAATTGACTGTGCATTGTTCTATTAAGAGATGAATTAGAGAAAGACTTCCTAGGGGGCCCGAGGCCAAAAATCTGGGGTGACAGCACATTACTCAGCTTTCCTTTTCCTAGATAAGAGAAAGTTATAGTCACATCAAATTTTTTCAAGTCTTTGGCATCTGAAGCCATTTAGATTCCGCCCTTATTTATTTAAATTAATTGATAGCTAATATAATATAAATAAATTCTTGTCGCTCAGGAAGCGAACCGCTGACTGCCTACGTGAGGCAAAATCTCTATCTCTGCACTTTCAACTTTTCCTCATCTGATTGGTGGGTGCAAAGCATGTCTTTCTCTCTTTTATAGGAGAAAATTTGCTAAAAAATGATACGAATAATTTATAAATATTGTTAAAAATCCTTTTTTGAAAGAAAATACCCTGTGTAAGTAAACGAGAGAAAGAGATGATGATGATGATCATCATCATTACTCTCTATGCGTATTTTTGGATAGCCAATATTCTCCTCTCTGGTTGAACGTTAACGTAACGTTAAGTAGATAAATGATTCCCGGGGATATTAATGATTCTCTCTCCCTTTCAAAACAAAGCTCCTGTTGACGGCAATCTCTTGTCAACTCCATTTAAAATTGCATCTCCCTCCCCCATCCCCTTCAAACCTTCTCTCTCTCGTCGTGTAAACAATCTCTCCACTCAATACTTGTACATATTCAGTTAACAAAAAAACAAAAATCATTTTGTTCTGGTTTTTAATCTCATGTCTAACATTTGTACAACAAAAGATTATAGGATTTTATTAGATTAAACAGTTGAATTAGAAGATATACTTCTAAAATCTGGAAGCCCTAGTCTTGGGAGGAGCCAGGGAAGAGGAAAACCTTAATTATTTATTATTAGGCAAATGAGGAAATGGATATATCATTTTTCAATGCACTGCTTTTAAACTTTCTTCATCACTTATACACTTGCTAAACCGCGCTTTCATCCAAAAAACGCATCACAAGAGCTCGGTACATATCGACTTCTTTGCACTGACGCTGCTTCTCTCCTCTGCGTTGTAACAACTCGGTTGGTTGGTCATTCTTTCAACCACAAAGATAACTCCTGCCATCTGCCCAATCAATCGTACAACTTTTTAGAATTTTATTGCATTTTTAAGGTTTTTTTCACCCTCTTAAATAGAAAAATCGATTTCAGACTTAATTTGCTCTTCACATTTAAGTTTATTAAACATTTCTTCCTTAAGGTTCTTATATTTTATATACTATTTTCTCTATTAAACTAAAAGCGTAATTGTGATTTTTGCCCTTTTTGACGATTGAATATTATATTGACTATTAAATTTATAAAAAGGCAAAAAGCTTTCAAAAATATCATAAATGGATTAATACTTTTAGACTTTAAAAATTCTAATCTAACCTTCGCCTATCTATTAAATATTTTATTCGAATAGGAATTTTCTATATATTAACTCGGCATCAGTTGGCATTACCTTTTTTTATAGATATTGGCACGTTTCTTTCGATTTCTAAAACGGCTGAATTTTTTTAAAACAAAAGTTATTTCAAATTAACTGTAGAATAACTTTTATATCACCAGGGGTTCTTAAACTATGATCCTATGGAACCCCAAGGGTGGACAATTTAAAACGAATATTTGATAGCTTTTAGGGCTTTGGACTTTATATTCCAAGTAATTTGAGTTCCAGGACAAAAAAAACATTTGAAAAGGGATCCGTGGTAAAGAATCGCTGATTTAGATAATATTTCTAGTTTGGGAGTTTTGTCTGACAGAACTTGACGCTCTGATTGTAAAAAAGAGGGCTGGGAATGCTATCTATGGACTCTATTGAACTGGAAGAACCCAGTGGCGGATTACTTTACTCGAGACCTCGGGGTGATAAAATTTGAAACTTCTCTCAATATGCATATTGATTTCCATTTAAAGGATTCATTTATTAAATTAAGGGCCTTAATAAAAAAAAATAATGGCAATAATGATTTAATTTATCTTTATTATTGGTTATGGAAATGTCAAGAATCTTGAGGTCGGCCATCCAGTTTGCCCAACCTTTAATTCGCCTCTGGAAGAGCCCAATTGATGTAAAGATGTGAGGGGCTCAATTTGAAGAAAACTCTTCTTGCTAAATCCTTGGGTGGCTCAACTAATTATGTATAAATGAGAATTTCATCTTTTCTAAACATCAACTGTTCATTTCTTATCAAAAACTTAAAAAAAAGAAAAAACTTGATTAATAAGCTCTGCTCTAAACATTTATAGCTTTCGCCTAAGTAGGAAACTTTTTTGAATATACTATACTTTTTGTTCTTATATTTCAGTAAAAAAAAAAATCTCGAAATTCTCTTCTCTCTATCATTTTAGTATTGATCGAAATGTTTGTGTATGTAAAGCATCTTGTTATCAAGCAATTACCGAAAGAAAATCAGGGAGAAATGCAAAACATGAAGTGAAGTGGAGGTGTGAATGGGGGAAGGGGGAAGGCGGGCAGATTAGATTCTTCAAAAGGAAGGGGAGG
>JAAAKE020102953.1:6395-18033 GCA_010014785.2 Anisolabis maritima
CTAATTATAAAACAGAATTATGTAGTGTGCAGTAGAGGGGGGGGGGGGGGGGGGGGGGGTGGGCGGGGGCGCGTAACAGAAAATAATTGAGAAGCACTGACTTAAGGGAAATTTTAATTTGCGTTTTTCTCTAGAATTCTATATTAACATTTTTTTCTCAAAATTTAAGTATAAAAGAGATTTTTTGAATTATCATTCTAAGAAAAATTTAATTTAATTTTAAGAAATTGTATAGAAAAACAAACTCATTAAACAATAAAATTTCCCTTAAGTTAAGATTTTTCTTAGGGCCTTAGAAAATATGAGTTTAGCTCTATGAAATGATAAGTTTCACTATCTTTTAAATTTTATCGAAAGCAGATCAATTTTTAATATCATCAAAAGAAGATCAAACAAATTTCTGAGATGGAAAAAATTGAGTGGTCGGTTCAAGTCTTAAAATAAAACGTCATATATTAATTAAAATGAGAACTTTATTATAAGACAACGAGAACTGTTTAAAACTCTTATCAGCCTCTCCCCTCCCCCCCTCCTAACAAAAGAGCAAAAAGAAATATAAGAAAGTAAAAAAAAATTTGGGGGGAACAGAGAAAGAACATCTCTAAAAATGTAAGGAAAAAAAAAATAGGGGAGCGGGAAGAGAAAGATAGCTCTAGAAATGCATGGGTCAGGAGGGTCAGCTCTTTTTTTAAAGTCTTTTCGGCATCTGAGGCCATACAATCACAAATATATTATTTACGATACTGCTATCATGTATAGCATATTTATTATATTTAGACCAATTAATTTAAATAAATTTTCATCGGACCCCATGGCTTTTAAAATTACCAATATTTATTTACACTGCCCCCTCCCCGCATGTAGGGGGGGGGGGAAAGCCTACTATTTTATAAAAAGGACAGATTTAATTTTTATAAGGAAAAAAAAATGGGTATATTCATTCTATTATTATACTTTTTGTCACGGTTTGAATTGATCAACTCCAGCTTCCAGGCCAAATTTGTGACTATTATTTTTATACTTCCACCCACTTTTTTTTTTTTTTTTTTTTTTTGAAAGAATTCAAAAAATTTCTTTATTTATATTGTAATTAATTTAAATTAAATAGAAAAGAAAAATTCGGATTTTTATTAAATATAAAATGAGCATTTCATTCATTTTATTTAATAAACCAAGATAAAATTCAAAGACCATATTTCTTTTAAGTAATTATCTCACTTTTTCTTTTTGGTTATTTTAGGAAAAAAGTTTTTCAAAAAAAAAAAAAATAAATTAAATAAACCCTTGCAACATTCTTCTTCCTTCCCTCTTTCTCTTTTTATGATTTTTATTATTATAATAAGTGGCCTTCTGCTTTGTTTTCTTTTTTTAATATATTTTGCATGATTTACTGAATAAAAATTTAATTTGAACCTTCAACCCTCAAACCCAAGCAAATCCTTATTCTTAAGTATTTTTTTTTTTTTTTTTTATACAAATGAGTTTACAATTGAGGGGTTGCTTATTTTTTTCTAAAGATTAGAAAGTTGTTTTTTTATTTGTATAAGTACTAATGTGTATGTGTGTTGGAAAAAATATAAGAGGGCGGATTAGATTATACAAAAATAAATGATTGATGAAGAAACGAAAAAAAAGGGAAGGGAGAAAAAAATGAATTTTATTCTTTGACTTGACGTATGATTTTGAAATACTAAGTGAATGCAATTGAAATGGAATAATAAGATAAATTGCAATATTATTATGGATTGGATTTTTTTTCAATAAAAAAAAATTCCTCTTGATGATGGAAAATAAAATAAGTCTTGAATTCTATGATTAGTTTTTCAATGATGCTTTTGTATGTATTGTTTGCTTATATATATATATATACCTAGTATTTGAATATTAATCTATTTTTTCATTGAATTACTATATTAATTTGTCAAACCAATTTTATAGTACATTCGATTTTTTTCAAATTTAACCACCGTTTATTTCTTTTATTTAATGATCTTCGGCTCACGCTCTAATTTTATTTATTTTATAAAATATAAGCCTACATGGTTGTTAACTGTTGATCTAATAACAAATAAAATAAATGCTGGGTCGAAGGAGGCATCAAAGGGTAAATATATGAAACTATTTGAGTATATCAAATAAATGTAAAAGCTTAAATACCCGTATATAAATACATGTATATATGTTCGTGGTATAAATCCATAAAAATCGACCCATGCAATTTACACCAATTTTTCCTTTTTAAAATTTATTTAATTATGGTATTAAAAATAGGCAGACAGCTGAGTGACTAGCACCTTTGTTTACTTTTTATAAAAGACAGGCGATTCTTTTATTAGAGTTGTAAAAAAAAAATTAAGATTTATTACCAATATATAATGTTAGTCTTTAATATATTGATTGAGCTTTTAGCAAATTCATCTGTAAAAATTAAAATATATAAGATACTTTTTTTACTTGGCCCCTGATTAAATTCCCATTTGATCAACTTCATATTAGACGTTTTTTTATTTATTAGTATTATTCACAAATGCACATATTCTTGATGAAATAAATAGTATTTTGTTAGTAATAATTCTATTTTTGTGGAAGGTATTTGGTCTTTTTTACTTTCACTTAACTATATATGTAATATATATACTGAGAAAGTATTGCAATGCCAAAAAAAAAAACAATGATGCTGAGATTTCAACACAAATACACGTTTTGAGGTCCCTTGAGTTTAAAAAAAATTGCCTCTCTCTCTTTTTCTGTGAACAAGATTTTTCAAAACGAAAAAACATTCGAGACTGAAATTTTATTAGAATTTGTCACCGCTCTTGAATTTTTACGGCATCCTAAAAAAATACATGACCCAATCATTAACTTGATTAATAATGTTATTATTAAACTTACTAAAACTCGGGTTAGCAAATCTTTTTTAAATATACCGGTATTTTAATAAAAAAAAATCCACCTTTCATTAATAAATTAAAGAGTTCCTGATATTACATGGAAATTTTGACTTTTTTTTTTTGAAGGGGGCATTACTTAGAAAATTTCTATTTTTAAGAAATTATTACTTTTTTTTTTTACGATTATTAGAGAATTTCTGTTTGTTCTTTATTGACTAGAAAATAGTAAAAAGAAATTTCATAATACATATAATTTATTCTAACCAAATTTATTTTCAAATATATTCTACTTTTTGAAATTAAAAGCAAATATTTGCGATAGTTTTGTAGCATAGTTGAATTTTTTACTTTTTTATATTCTGACAAGTGGTTATAATTGTCATTTGCTTTGATGTTTAGTTAGAATATTTTTTAGAAAATAGACGTTATTATTTTGGGATAAAAACTTATTCCAAACAAAACATATGTATTTTCTATCTAGTCCAAAAATAAAAATAAAACAATACTAGATTAATATGAAAGGTGGGATAACCATAATTACAGGAAGAATTCAAATTAATTTAAGTTTTCGATTTTCATTATTATTACATTTCGCATTTAAGTCGGCCAAAAGATTTATTATAGAAAAATAGTCCTATAAGAATTAAAGGGAAAATTAGAGTGAGATGATAAATCCACTCTCCCAAGCAAATGGATATAGTAAATTCTTAAAGTCCATATGAAATCTGAAGGAGTAGATATATACCAGTTAATTTTGCAACGATTAATATCCAGATAAAATATATAAAAAAAAAAACGTAATTTAACATAAAGAGGTTTCTTTTCATTTCTTCAATCTCGAGATGGTAAATGGAAGTTTTAAGGCGGGATTTACTTTTAAATATGATTTATCTTTAAAAAAGGTGAATCCTGAGAATAACCATCTTCTTTCTATGAATAGACTTAAAAGAGAGAGAAAGAAAAGCTCTTCTTTTTCCTTAAAAAAAGGATTAATTGTTATTTTGGATTTATTTTATATAGACAAGATATAAATAAATCATTTTTTTACAAATCCTAAAAAAATCACTAGTATTAAATAAAATATTTTGTTTTTCTGGCTAGCTAGCAATCACCTCACTTCCATCGGAGAATGGATAGACTGACACTATCGTACTATATGATAGAGAATAACTTTCCTAGGATTATTCTGTTTTGTGTTGTTACTTTTTCCACGAAGAGTTCTTATTGATAGTGTTGATTAAATTTTTGCCTTCAACTCAGAATTATTATAAACTGCTTTAAGCCCTCAGCTATTCGTTATCAAAGGCAAAATTGAAATATACTCCCTCTAATCTTTCTTAAGAGAGAGAGATATTCTCCAGATTTTTTCTATTACCTAAACATCTGTTGTCTAAAGTTGTTCACTTACAAGGGATACATCCGAAACCTGGCTCACCTTAGTAATTTGTATATGTGAGTCTCGTGGTTTCCCGTGTCAAGTCAACCATTTAGCCAGCAGCCTCATCTAAAGTTCATAAATTCACTTACACTTTTTTTTGTTTATAAGTGAATCATATTTATTTTTAAATTATTCTGAGTGGACATGAAAATGAAAGAATAATCAGAAAAGTAGATAGCATATATTCCTTATTTCGAGGGTCATAAAATGATCAAAGCATAAGCAATGGGAACAATTTACAATTGCTAATTGTTTTACGTTACAAATCATGTTATGAATTTTTGTGTTTTGTCTGTTTTCGGGCGTTCAGGCCCAAAGACATCCCTTGTTAGCTGCAATATTCCATTTGTAGTTACTTATGGAGTTGTAGGTTGTTATCAAATTTTTTAAATATCCAAGAGTTTCTTTATATACATAACATAGATCTATATGAGATAAAACACATAAAACAGATGAGGTCCGAATTTATCCCGCTCCGGTAAAAATATAAGCTCAATTCTAATTATGGTTTTGCACATACATCAGCCAAATGTAATAATTAAACTGTCTCATCAGCCAGACTAAGTACTATATTCACCCTTGTTCGCTCGATATGACGACACGTCTAGGCCATATAAAATGCAAGTGCAATTCCAATTCATCCTCGATGACGGGACATTCGTCCTAAATTTACTTTTGAGCCAAGAGAAGAAGCCATCTGCACTAAATGTGCCTCTGAATCTGTAATCATAAAAATTCCTAAGAAAAATTTTAACTTAAGATGATTTTGACTATGTTTTTTTATATAGTATGTTTTGGATTAAAATTTTTCTTAAATGACTCTCTTAATTAAACGGTAAGAAAAATTTTAATTCAAAAAATTATATCGCGAAATTCTCCTTTAGTTTCGAGCGTTTCTGAAATTTGGAAAAAACATCATTAAAAAAAATAACTTTAATTTATTAACAGACTAAATTTTTGTTTTATTTTCTCTGTTTACCAACCGCCATAGGAACCCAGACTAAACTATTTGTTGGGAATTATAAAAACCCAAAATATTTTTATACTTTTTGTTATTTAAAGTATTTTCCGATTAATTGTTATTATTATTGAGCTTTTTTTCAAAAAGAATATAACTATACCCAATTTTTCTTTCCAATTTCAGATTAATATTAATCTGAATAAAAACAAAAGGGGAATTTCTTATTTTGTTTAAGATAATAGATAGATATAGCGTAGAAGGGGAGTTTTATTTGCAGGTCTCAACCTAACAACAAGGAACGGGAACTCCATTTGTGCCTGGAACAAGTCCTGCTACTTACCCTTGAACAGAGGCTGGATGGCAGTTTGATTAATTATCTGGTGTAGAGATTGGCTTTGCTTGGTTGTTGCTCCTCCTTTTGCTCTTCTATTAAGCCTCCTCCCGCATCCATCCCTCTTCCTCCTTCTGGAGAAGAAGCCTGAGAAAGTCAAGTCAGATTAAACGTGAATACGATAGCTAATATAAATTCATTCATCTAGTTGTGAAATAAAATTACCCAGAGAGAGAAAGGAAGACAATAACATCAAAGAGTTTGAAAAACTTGCTTGAACTGATTATTTCCATTGTAAAACTTTCTTATACATATACATTATAATTAATTCAATTTAAACATTATTATCATGAAGAAAACTAAACTAAAAACAACTACGTTCTAGGGAAGCAAAGGTACCTCATCACTATGTATGGTTTTTAATTTCATAAAATTACTACAAACTTCGTTACTCAGATAAATTTTCCTTCCTCGGCTTGTTATGAAATAACACAAAGGAAATAATAATATCATACCAAATCGGAGATTGTGTGTTTTTTTTTTTTAACTTTAAAGAAATCTCATCTATATACGCAGGATTTTTTTCCAAAGGGGCTGCTGCAATGTTTTGCATTCTAATATTATTATAATATTAATATTAAAAGAAAATTTGCAATGATATTTTTTCATCTTCCTTTTCCCCTTGGAACTTATATTTCCGTGAAAGAGATTGAATAGTAGAAGAAAGATTGTTGCGTTGTTATCTCGATCTTTTTGACATGAATGAAAGGGTGGCATGAGATAATCTTAACATCCCTTTTACATTGTCGTTATCATTGATCTATATCGACATGTCTCAATTTCCTCGAGATTAGTTTTTTTTTTTAAAGGTCGATATGATCAATTCATTCCCTTCCTTTTGAAGACTAAAAAAAATAATAGAGAAAAAAAGTTTGAAATTTGAAATGGTTACAATTTGATAATAATCTTGACATATTATCGTATACAAAAATAACTGGTCTATTGGTGAGACCTAAACACAGGAAAGGACTCTAAATGAGTGTAAGTTAATATTCATTTTGTCCATCATAATCATAATTTTGGCTTCAATTTTATTTATGCTCAAATGATATTAAAGATATATAAATAAACATAAAGCATGCTTGGAAAAAAATGGACGCAAATGTTTTTTTTTTAATTCGTAAATATACAATATATTATTTTGGCAGTATCACAAAATTTTTCTCTTGATCAGAGTGTACAGTTATGTCTCTTTTGAAGTATAGGAATTTAAAAACATTTGAGGAAAGACACATCTTCAGTAGCTTCGGACTCACACTAGGCATATTTAAGGATTCGAACAAATGAATCAGCGTTTTCTTCAAGTACTTCTCCTTTTTTCTCCTACTTTTATTTTTATATATAATATTTCGGCTTGACATTCAGCATCATTAAGTGGTGCCCGAAAGAAAAACTGGATTGATTCGTATCCTTAATATATTTAAAATATAAATACAAAATCCTAACTTATTTTAAATAAATTAGACTACACGAAAAGTTCTTTAAGGCATGTGCCCTTCAAGTCTTGAAGAAAGTCAAGAGACTAGCCCAAAAATTATCAAATAAATTAAAGTACTTTATTTTTATTTTTTAGTTATTAACAATAATATATATTAGAATATTATAATAAATATAATTTCTACTAACTATAATACTGTACTTAGAAAATCCCGGATCGCCCTAGCCGGGAGGTTAGAAGTACTGACATAACCTTTAAAAAACAAGGGATGTGGGTTCAGATCCGATGGAAATTTATTTAAATCATTTGAATTTCAATGGATATTAATTAATTTGGCTAGTTAAGAAGTATTAATAAATATTCTTTATATCATTTAAAGTCATTATGGTCTCAGATGCCGAAAAGACAAAAGATTCCGGATCAGATCGCAATCATCGAATTATAATTTTTTTACGTTTTTAATGAACATGTGAATTCCTCATATTCCAAAAAAAATCTATCTCCAAACTTCCATCATATATGATTGAATATGGAAGTAATGTAAAAGTAAGAATTTTTTTTTTTTATAATTCTACCATATTTAAATTGTATCCCCAAAAGAAATTTGCGCTCAACCGTCATTGGAATATATATTTTTACAAAATACATAATATAAAATAATATGAGTTTAGCAAATACAATGGCGAATAAATATAAATAAATTAAAGAAGCTCTGTCCTTTGGTGCAGAGGTAAAGACTTTGCTTCATGTACCAAAGGTCAGTGGTTCGCATCCCGTCCTGAGCGACAAAATTTATTTATATTATATTGCCTACCAATTGGTATAAATAAATAGACGGAATCTAAATGGCCACAGATGCCGAAAAAGACTTAAAAAAAATAAATAAATAAAAATAATAACAAAGAAAATAAAAAAAAAACCTTCAGGTTAATCATCTGTCAAATTTTATTGTTAGCTGCTAATTTGGTATTTTATGCTCTCCGTGTTTTCTAAAAGAAAGTAACTATTTAGAGTTGGTTAATTAATAATATTTTCCAATTATTTCCTTTCTTTAGCACGTCTTGTGGCTATTTTTTTTAATTAGCCACGGGTTAACAAATTTAATTATACATTATAACCCAGAAATAACGTTTTGGGCGGTCTATGTTCGTCTTCGAGTGCAAGATTAATGAGACTTCGCCACAAAATGAAGGCGACTCAGAATATTAAAGAGAACACACTAATTTTAGTCTTATTTGTTTTAAACGTTTCAAAGAGAGAAAGAGAGAGAGACATTTATTGCTATGTATAGAAATTAGCAATAAATGTCAATTAATGGTAATTTCGTTTAATTTATAAGCAAGGTCATTATTCCAAGGGAAAAGGCAAACGGAATTTTATTAAATAAAAAATTAAATTAAATTAAAATGTTTACTTAAGAAAGGCAGCTGATTTATGGTATTTTAAGCTCTGAGTAAATTTACCCCAGGTGTAGGGCATTATTAAGCAGATTTTAAATATTTATATAAGTATTTATATGATTTATTTTAGAGTTTTTGAAATTTTGAACTTCATATCAAATTTAGTATCTTCGTATGAAACTAAAAAGAAGTCAATATATAAAATACGTGACAAAGATGTCACGAGAGTTTCCTTTAACTCCATTTCGTGATACTAAGAATCAACCTAGCTTTAGTTGAACCAAAATTAGGAGATACTAAAGGTTAAAGAAATAAAATTAAAAAAAAAAAAAAAAAAATTAGAACAATGGAAGTTTAAACTTGAAAAATCCAAAATGTGTGGTGATTCCCCTGCTTCAGCATACATACTCTTATTGGAGATGTTCTTAAGGCACCCAAAGAAATGCGAATTCCTAAATTATATACACTATTCAGCCTTGCTAAGGTTAAGTCCTTGGCAGATCCGTAGTCTGGGACCCCTAATCAATTTTACTCCTCAGTAAACTCAATGCTGCCCATCTGGTATTAGTCTAGACCTGTAATATGTTCTTAGCAGTTGTTTCTTGTTTCCTTTATATGGTGGATCCAACTTCCTATCGAAATGTAGCCCAACAAACTTCACCCTATCACTACATGAAATTTGTATCCCTCTATTAAATTCAAAAATCTATCTAAATCATTTTTACTTTCTTCTATGCTTTGGAGAATGAAATTTCGTTTGGAAATTTCTCTGTCTATAAGGGATATTCTTCTTTTTTGATCTTCCATATTCAAATGAAATATAATTTATTTTAATTTAATTTTTTATAAAGTCTCTTAAATAAAAAAAATATTGGCATTTTAAATGCTAAGAGGACCAAGCTCCTATATTTGTTTAAGAATAATAATAATAATAGTTTTAAATTAAATTCAAAGAAGAGAATTAGAGAAGCCTGCGCTCTAAAAGAAAAGACAAATAATTAATTAATATAAATAAGCATATGAATATCAACATCAGCAAGAAGAGCTTCATGAAATTCTGTCTCGAATCTACTAAATTATATGTAAAGCTTGCATATATGCAAATGCATATTTTAAACTATTAGGCGAATCAAATAAATTGCTCCAAATACATTTTAAGGTATAATTTGCATATTTTGTAAAACATTTATATTTTTCCAACTTTATCTTTGGAAATTTGTGAAATTATTTGAATTTTATGAAGGAATGTAAATGTAAAAATTGGAATTCCTGACCGTTTTTCAATTATAAATATTATGAAAAATAATGTGACCAGACAAAAAGGAGAGGTTTTTGGGTTTTTCAGCATCTGAGGCTATTTAGATTCTGTCCTTATTTATTTATTTTAATTGACAGCCAATATAATTTAAATAAATGGTAGGCGATACTTCTACCTCTGCAAAGGATAGGGCATAATTAATTACCATGTAATTAATTTTCTTAACCTATTTAAGATTAAAAAGAATGTCTCAAAAGAGAGTCGTCTGGTTAAAAGACACTGACTGGTTGGAATTTAAATTCGTTTGCCTTTTTCGACATTTACGCTCCGCCCATATTGGTAGTTCATGTAAATTAAATAAATTTTACCGTTTAGAACTGAAAGCTAACAACCGACCCAAACAAGATCTTTAAAATATATACCTTTAAATATTGTAGATTATATTTTATAATTTCACTCATTTCACCCCTTTCCTATAATATAAAGAAAAAAGAGAAATGCAAATGTAGCATATAATTTTCATCCTTATTCATTTATTTAATAAAAAAAGTTAAATTTTGTTTTATTAACTTAAATGAAAATTTTTTTAATTAGAAGGTGAATTTAAATTCATTAAATAATTGCTTGTTTAATGGAGAGAAATCAAATAATAAAAATCAAGTGTGAGAAAGGGAGTTCTGTCAAATAAAAGGAATTATACAGGCATGACTTGAAGCCAACTCGAAGGGATCAAAGCGACTGTCCCTCTCACTCTCCTCTAACAGATGAAGGGGGTCTTTCACTTCACTTATCTGGCTCCACATACATACATGAACTGTATGTATGTGGGCGTATAAATTACAATGCTGAAAATAATTTAGAGAAAAAAATGATTAATTAAATCAATATTGTAATATTATGAATTTTTTTATTGACTTATCGAAGAGAAATTAAAAAAAAATTCAATTATTCAAAATTTATGTAGTAATACCTCTCTATCCTTTTGGATTCAATTACTTTCTATGTATGTAAATCCATATTAATCTTATAATTTTATTACCTGGAGAAGACCTAAAAATGAGTGGTCGATATTTTGTATTTCGAATTAACAAAGATAAACATAAAAAGTGAAATATTAATCATTTTTCGACACATATTTGAGTCAGATATAATATTCAAAACCCTCAATCCCGGGGGTGATGGGCCACTTGATCCATCAGCAAAAAAAATATACTCACGAAATAATGGTTAAATTTTGAAATAAAATGTTGAAGCCTATTTACTGACTTAGAATTTCCATAATTTTCGTCCTCGAAATACTTTTCTTAAAGGGGAACCTTGGACCAAAGGAATCGACGTCTTGGGATGTTCCTCCTGGTTGCAAATTTTGTTCAGATTGGCAAAATAAAAAGTCCTAGTTTTGTCGTCCAACAAATTAAAAATTGTGAATTTGGTTGATATTTTATGAATTAAAGATGGCATTTTCGTCTAAGTTGGAAATGAGTTTATTTAAAAAAAAGAAATTAGTTGCATTTTTTGACGTTATTTATTCTTTCCCTCCTAAAAATGCCCTAGCTATGCTCCTGGAAACAGACATCATCTTATAATTTTAAAAAATTTTGTCTTGAAATTTCTTTAGCTTAGTCGTGTTTTGAGAAATAATCCAAGGATTGATGATAATAGAAGAGTTAACGTTGGGAAGGTGAAGATAAGAATTTGGACAAATAACCCGGTCCGCCCTGTCCCTTGGTGCAGAGGTAGAGGTTTCGCCTCACATACCAAAGGTCAGTGGTTTGCTTCCCGTTCTGAGCGACAAAAATTTATTTCTATTATATTGGCTACCAATTAATATAAATAAATAAGGACGGAGTCTAAATGGCCT
>JAAAKE020102964.1:1213-18032 GCA_010014785.2 Anisolabis maritima
AGATATCTCAAAAAAAGATATTCACTGGCGATAAATCAGGTAATTATTGGAGGGAGGGCGGCGTCTCAAAAGTTTTTAAATCAGCGATCGCCAAATATTTCTTCCAAAACCTTGTTTCTCGACATATTTAAAAGTGTCTTTTTTTAGGGAACAATCATCCACTTCAAGAAATCCAATAAAATGCAGCATGCCCCGGTACAACTCCCCATGCAGGTTTTGAAAATGTATGGCGTTAGCCTGATTTCACCCACCCTGTTGATTACCTAATTTAGTATTAATTTCTTTCTCTGGGATATTTAAAAACTCCCGTATGGTACAAAACTTGAAGAGGGACATTATCAAAAGAGATTATGTCCGATAATTGTATTTTCCAAAGGGAAGGGGGTTTTGCAGCGTTAAGAGAGCTCGCACCTTTTTTAAAATTGAGGACGAGATTTTCCAAAGAAATTTTTTTTTAATTGAAAAAACAATCTTCAGAGAATATGAAGAATAAAGAACAACATCCCAATCCAACGGAATGTTTAGATATTGCGAGAATAAATATATTTTTATTATGATGATAGAACTCCACTTATTAGTAACTTCAAAATCCAATTGGACGTGAAGTAGTTCACACTACACTTCGTCTAGTTTGAGTCAATAAATCTTTCTTTATTTATACATTATAATATCTTTTGATTGAAAAATTCTTGATTACATTCTTAAAATTGCAAAGATTCTCAGAACCTGAGCCACTGTCGATCATCTTCAACATTCTCTTAGGTGCAAATTCCACTTTCTTCAGGTGATAATGCCTGAAGGAAGAGGGCGGGTTTTCCAAGAATAAGTTTTTATCTTCTACGAATTAATTAAGAATTTCATTGATTTCACATTAAAATTAAACTTTAAGCAGCTTGGTTTTGGTAACATTTCTGGAAACTGATAGGTATTTCCAAAAACAGAGATTTTACGAAGCTATCTTATTAGCCTGGAAGCATCATATGATGAAATTTCCTTTCTAATCTTACTAAATGATTGTACTTAGAATATTGTTATGTTCGCATAGAGGTGTTAAGCTCTCATTCTACCATTTGATAGGAGCTTTCCTGACAATCAGGACACCACTGCCTTTTTTTCTAGATCTCACTAAACTCCCATCACCCTCTTATCTGATTACGCCTTGATAGTTAATTAATATTTAAATTCATTACTAATACTCAAAAATTTTCAGGTTCATATTATTTATACAATTTTAAAGTTTTTTTTTTATTTTACAAAGCAACTCAATTACTGACAAGGCCTATCATGTATAAGTTTCGATTTATTTACTCCAACATTTCTTAACATATTCATGGTTAATCAAAAATTTATTCTATAATTATTAAATATCTTAAAAATTTTTGTTATAATTATAAATGATTAAAAATTGCGATTGAAAAAAGTTTTATACCAATTAAATTATTTTTAGAAAGTACTGTAATTCAAGAGCTTTTTTAAAAGTCATTTGTGCTTTTAATTTTAATTAATTAATTAGATATTTCTATTTACATATTTATATTTGAATTCAATAGAATTTCCTCTATATAATTTCCTTGATAAAATGCAGCGGATAGCAGAGTCATTCACTGGAATTATTTATAGTGATTATATTTGTTTTTAATATGTTTCAGTGTTTCTCAACCTAGTATTTTGTTTTCCTACAAAGCGCAAGTGGATGATCATCTTGAAGATGATACTGTCTCCCTGCCACATCAACAATCTTTTTCATCTCTCAAGACCGATTCGGATTATATTTACCAAGCAAGTTTTATATCTATATTTAAAAAAAGACATGCTGCTATATATTTCAACACAAAACTGATTTATAAAGGATTTTTAATTCTCGAAAAATATTAATATATAAATATTATTATTTTTGCCAGTTATCTTAATCTTAGTACCTGAGCCAAATTATTTTTATTTTAACAGAAACGGAATATGCAGATTTTTAAAGGTTGGAGAAAGAAACCCACATTTAATCCATTCACCTTACTTTTATTTCACAAAATTTCCTCATCAAACTCGTTTATGTTGCGGAGACTTTGTCCATAGTTAAAAAAAAAATGTAGCATTCGGTAGACAGTAATGGAGGTACTGTCTCTACGTGGCTGCTTTGGGGTTTTTTATCAAAATGATGAATCACGTTATGTGCATTACGCAATAAAGGACGTAAGGAGGTCGAATTGACTGCTGGTTTCTTTCTTTGAAAATATTATTTTTATTTTAAACTTGATTGATCAAGCCAACCTAGTACCTTTCGAAGAATTGAATTCTCAACCCAATAATCTTGCAAAATTTGAACCTTACATCACATTTTGAAAATGTATTGCAACATATGGGTTTTAGAAATAATTATTTATTCTAGCGCTTATTAGAATCTTGTTATCTTATTTCCTTTCCTTTTTCCCGTGATTAGGGATCGGCAAAAAAGGAACCAATGACGATCAGCCTGACCGCTAATGAGCAAAAGGGGGCGAAACTGGTATATAGAGAGCATAAGAAACCACTTTTAACCTCGAGTAACTCGTAGTTGCTATCTATATATTCACCACACGTAAAATTATAATTTTTTAATCTTATTAATATTATTTTCCCTATGAGTTCATTATTTTCTTGGCAACTATCAAGGAATTCTCATGAATCATCAAAATGAAAGTGCTAGAGAATTACTAATTAAGTTTTAATAAGTGATTTTAAGCTTTAAGCTTATTTCAAAAAATTTAACAAAGAAACGGAGGAAATTTTTTATTTTTTTAAATTTTATTGAAAAGAAAAACTGCAATTCTTGTTTTAGATTTAAAGCTTTCACAATTCTCTTTACATTAAATAAACTATTTTGTTCACTTAATTTTGTTAATTTATTTGTCTGGCTAAGACGTTTTTTTTTAATTTATATTTATTTTTCGTTTAATCATGAACCATTCGGCCACAATTAAAATTCGAGAGGTTAGAAATGTTGACATTGATTGTCAATATTGATAATCTTAAAAGCCATGGGATTTGGTTACTCCTTATTAAATATGAAATTTTTTTTTTATTTTTGCAGAACAACAGTGTTTATGATAGCACACAATTTGATACGGGAGGCGGAGGCGATGGAGGTGGGCCTGCTAATCCTCTTTATGCTGCATCCCTCCAATCCCCGGATAGCATCACAGGATACAGCATCGATAGCACTACCTCCATCGAGGGTCTTCGAAATCAATAGTCGACAGGCAGGTCTTCATAAAGCCTCCCTTGGCAATCTACTAGTTCCTCTCGATTTTCGATTGAATTTTCTTGTGTTTACTATTAACCTTCTCTTGACTTTTAAATAGATCTGTTATGTGATTCTAATTAAGTATCTTTTTTAACCAGTGAATTTCTTGTGTAAGTTACATATTTATTTATTTTTTAATAATTTTGAGAGAATCTTTTATATTGCCAGGGATACTAATTAAAATACTCTAATAATCGAGTCTCTTTAATATTATTTATACTGTTGCATTCCCAAAAATTTGCCAAAAACATATGGTAATAAAAAAAACACCAATTGGCAAACTTGAAAAAAAAATTCCGAGCCAAAAAAAAAACAATTTGATGTTTGATATTGATTCAACCCAAAAATATCAATCTTGTGAAGTTATTGTTGAAACAATATTTTTGCTCATATCTTTTATATAAAGAGGTTTTTTTTCTTACTTCTTAAATAAATATTATTTTCTAAATTTCATTTTCGTTATTTTCATTTGTTATTTATTCAAACTTACTTATTTTCTTCAACGAATTAGTTTTAACTAATTACCAGGGCTCTTTATCTGGGGTCTCAAAAGACGGGAAAGGTGCAGGCCACATTCTCATAATATTAAGAATTATACAAAACAAATGAAAAACAAATAAATATAACAATATTTTATACTTTTAAGAGAAAAAAATAATTATTAAAAAATTTATAATTATTCCATTTGAATAGCCCTGGTTTGTCTTTTAGATGAAAATTTAAAATATTTAATGGTTGACACTCTATCAAAGATCACATTGTAATCGTGAATGTCCAAAGTGACTTTGCACTAAGAAGGGAATCGAAACTGGTATATTGACTGGAAATATAAAACACGGCAAAATTTCAAGCAAAAGCCGCCGGCCACAAGTGTACATAGACTTCAAGATTAGAATGTGGCAATGCATGATTTTACATATTTTGTTGATAATACTTTGTGATATTTTTTCTCTTTAAAATTTTTTATTTTATTTCTAACTTTTGATGGATAATTTTGATTGAATTCGTTCAATCAATAATAACCATTCAAAAGATAAAGAAAGAATTCCTTGAAATATGGAATTCCTTTAGTCAATTTAGAAGAGTACTTATAGTTGTTACTTCTAGTTCGAAGAGCTCTGTTTATGAAGGTCCGTTCGTTTGTTACAAGCATATAATTGTTCTAGCAGATGTTTTTCAGTATTTTAGACAAAATCTATTTGTAATTATCTGATTTTGCTAGATCAATTTATAAGCTGCTCTATTTTTTTAATTAAAATCATAATCTTATTTACAGATTAGTGTTATTATCTCTAAAAAGATTTTTTACGGAATTTGTAAATTAAAAAATTTCCTATAATTAAATATTTTTTCATAAAATTATATATATGGGAAAGATTTAAAATATTTTTACTTATTTTTTTTAAACTAAAAAGATTCTGTTTTAGCGTTATTAAAAAAAAATCTTAAAATTTTTAAAATAATTATATAAAATATATAAAACAAGGTTATATTATAAAATAAATTAAATTCCATACTCATTGTTAATCATTTTTAATAATTCTTTAAATTTAATTCATTTTTCTTATATAATTCAAAATTAATCTAAACCAGTGTTTCCCAATTTTTTTCTCATGTGTACTTTTTATTTATTTAGTATTAAATTTGCTGCACCCTCTAAAACCCAGTCCCCCCATGTATTCAGTTTTTCCACGTCCTGACTCAGGCTTTCCTGTCTTTAAATTGTATCTGGTCATTTTTAGTGTTTTGTTACATTATTGAGTCATATCTGTTTTTTACTCCACATATTCAATTTTTCTTTTCAAGTCCCCACAAAAGAGGTCGTGTCCTAGAGGTTGAGAAACGCTAATTTGTATAATTTTATTATTTTTTTAAATTAAAAACCTTTGGGAAATCTAAAATTAAAATCAGTGGAAGAGGTCATTCCAACGTTTTGTTGGGACTGTGGTTAAAGGATCTTTGGGAGTTGAAACTACTTTCTAAATCCCCAAATGGTGCCTAAATTTATATGTATATATAATGAGAAAAGATATTTTTCCTAATAAACCGTTTGGTTTCCTGGAGTGTAATTTGTGGGGTTATTGCTCCTTCTTATCCTTCCAACCAAACTAAACTGTTTAAATTGTCCCTTTATATTGTCTTATTGTTAATAAAGTAATATAATCTTGACTCTTAAAATATGATTGAAATGATAATGTGTTAAATTTCACTTATTTGAATCTATTAAGAGAAAAAAAAAATTTTTATCATTATTTTCAAAAATATATATTTTTATTGGGATAAATCAATATTTACTATTGTCTTAAAAAAGATTTGGAACATAATCCATTTTAAAAATACCGCGCTCAAAACAGATCATGCCAAATATCAGGGAGCAAAAGACAAACGAACAAACCTATAGATTAAATAATATATATATTTAATATATATTAAATAATATATATAATATCCTAAAGTCTAATTATCTAGACGAAACCGAATTTTATTTATTTTTTAATATATTAAAAAATGAAATGCCAATTGTCCGAAATAATATTTAACTTTGAATCAAGTTATTAACTATTTTAATACTCACTACTGAAATGGATTGCAAAAATAAATATTAAAAAGAAAACAATTATTTTAAATGAGAAAATTTTGTTTATCATCCGACTGAGGGTTTTAAGTGATGTTGGCCCAAAAATGAAGTCTAAAGTGATAGAAAGTGCAATCAAATTCATTAAATCTATATATAAACTTTGTGCAATTAAGATCGATTAAAAACGATTAAAATTTAGCATTAATATCTAGATTATTTCACTCTTGTAATCGTTGATTGAGACCAAAGAGCCTTTTCACACGCCCTGTTCTGTATATTAATTATCTCTAATATCTATATTTATATTAAGTAAATAAAAAATAATCAAATCTTACTAATTATTTCTTAAAATGATGAAACCCCCTTTCATGAGCTTGCCAACTTTTGATATAATAAATTCACTAATTACTCGTTTAATGTTGTTTTGCATAGTTTATTTCACATTCCTCTTTTATCTATTGTTTCACCTTATAATTATTTATATGTTACTTAATATTGATAAAATAATTCTCTAAGTTTCCCCAATAATACCTAATCCTTTATAAATTCAATTTTATGTCTTGGCAAATAATAAATAAATCATTTTTTGTTAATTATTTTTCTCTATATTTCATAAATATTTTTACGTTTTTTTAATCTAATGTTTTTTTATATATTTTCCAAGAAGCATGTATACATATTTCCTTTGATTATAATTCTTTAGAACATACATAATAATAATTATTTATTTGGCCTAATGTTTTATACAAGATCATTCCTAAAAAGTAGGTGGCCCTTTTTGACCCCCCAAGAATCATTTATTTTAGAAGTGTTCTCATGTTAAAGAAGGCAATTTTTTCTAAATTATTTTTGGGGATTGGGTACTTGTGCGCGAAGTCTATGGACCATATCTCACCTAGCATATCTGTAGCGTATTGGGGTAATCAGGAGGTCTTGTTTTTCGAATTTATAATTTTTTTGATCTTTATTTGAAATTATTTCTTAATATTTAACTTGACACTTTTCACTTCATTTCCTGAGATCGGAACTATTACTCCAAATCAACAGAACTAAATACAACATAACGATACATATCCGCCAATGATTTTCATCGATTAAACAATAAGTGAGCAGAGTGCCGTCAATTGTCATATATATATATATATATTTATTTATTCATTTATTTTTCACGGTCTGAATACTCAACATGCGAACTAAGAGAGAAAATTGCTAATTTCTCGAGAAGATCAATACTCAGTATGATCCATCCTTATAAATTATGAAACTTGGACGAAATCATCATGGCAAAGAAATTAATTAGTGAACTTAAAAAAATCCATTAGTAGATAAACAATCAGACAATAGGAAATAATCAATCTTTCTCTTTCCTACAATCTTCGCAAACAAAGGCGCAAAAGGTTGAACGAATGGAAATACGAAACTTCCACATCAGATATATTCTCTTGTCTTTGCCGGATCATTTATTCATTAGATTACTTCATCGTCAAAAAATCTTTAATAATTTCAAAGAATGACACTAGAGAAAACGGAATTGGAATTGTCCTAATCTAATACCACTTAATTAATAAAATTTTAAGGATAATAATAATACAAAATTATGTTCATTTAAATAAAATTTACATTTAGTGGCCCTAAAGTAACCACTTAATATTAACTATTATCTAACAACAATGGGGCTCAAGTATACATGACAATAGCAAAATAAAGTTTTCTTTAAGACCCTTGTATGAAAAGTTCAAATTGTGATATTTACATCTGAAACTTAAGAGTTGATTGTGATGACTACATCAATTTATTTTAATAGTTAATTATGGGTGGGAAGGGGAAGAAAAAATTGAATGAATATTTTTTCATTTGTGTACTACGAGAGGGGCTTGTTCTAAAGTTTTATAAACGAATTTATTTTTATTTACGTTCCTCTTATAATAATAATAATAATTTCTATAAAAATTTCATAATCCATATTGTTCCTTGACCTTGCTTTTGATCCTTCCTACAGTTTGTACACACTCTGAAGTTTTGCGGGCGGCTTGCTGTCTCTGTACTTGCTTACAAACACAGAACATGCCAAGCCGGGAATAGCCTGGCAAAAGGAACGAACAAACCACGTTGGAAGCTGCAACCAGTCAGTCAGTCGGTGGCCCCAGTGAACAAAACTTCTCGTCGTATCTTAAGACCTCCTGCTGTGAAGTTCGTCTGGATATGCATTCTTCTTATCAATTATATTTTTTTCAAGTGCTTTTCTCATGTATCTGGTGTGTTGGAAGAGCTGCTCCGAAAGGACACAAATAGTGAGCTGCTTAAAGGTGAAAAAAGACCTATCGCTTGAGAGAAAGAGAGAGAGAGAGACTTGCGTGGATTCAAGCCAAACGTTATAAATTACAAGTTGGCACAAGCGAAGCATCTTGTAAGTAGATAAATCTAATATTATATTTTTTAACATTCAATCTCATCTCATCATTCATAATTGAAAAGTCATTAATCCAGAAAATTTCTAATTTTAAAAATAGGTATGACATTCAAGAAAACTTTTTAAACTATTAATAAAATGTTTATAAACTTCATTTAATATTATAAGATTTTTAAGTTTAGGCAATTTTTATTCTATTTTTTCATTGTTTATAACATTTCATTTGACGTTTTAATTACGCTCTGCTCCCCCTTAATTCAAGACATGTAGGCTTAATTTTATTTTTCAATATTAAACATTAACAAGGACAAATTTCAAAATGAATAAATCTAATAATATTTTCATAGATAAATTACATCATTTCATATTAAAAATTTTTAAATAAATACTCCATCTAAATATTATTGTATAATAAATATTATGATCGTCTTATAAATTTTTTAACTTTTAAACAAGTAAGGAATAATATACAAAGGCGTAGCCAAAGTGGAGTTGGGGAGTAGCTTCTCTTCATCTCGCTATGAGTATGCGAATTTCTTTTTAGTTGGCGAAATTGGGTAAATTTTTAACAAAAAAATTTATGAATTAAATGTTGAGACAAAAACAAAATTTTAGATATTTTTATGTACTTTTTCCCCTTCTAAATGAAATAGCTTAGCAACGACCCTGAAGGAATAGATTATAAATCATATAATTCCTTTCTTGAACAAGCAAAAATTTTATTCTTTGGATTTTTAATTTATTCGTCTATAGCCACTTCCAAATTTTTTTTAGGGCTTTTCTCCGGTTGGACCGATTTATACCGCATTCCTGGTCCAATTTTCTCTGTCCCAAAATTTTGACATCTTTCCTTTTTTTTTTAGAAATTCCATTTTGCCTGAGCCCCCTGAGGCAATCAGCATATGCACATTTTTTCTCTGTATTGGTCCAACTTCTCCCTTTTAGAAATTTTTATGGTTTTTTAAGGACTTCCTCTTTCTTCATATCATTCTCGCCAGTCCTAATTTTTTCTTTGAGAAAATTACTTTTTTTCAAAAAAAAAAGACATTTTATTGTACGCCAAAGATAATTTGTGAAAACGGGACAAATGAGATCCCTAACATAAAAATTCTAAGAAACAAAAATGAATAAGAATATCGAGACCAAAAAGTCAAATACTTAATTATCCGTTTGAATAAAAATGAAGTTTTGCCAAGATTTATCTTTCATTTCTCTCTAATATTTTTAGAAATGTTTATAAAATCATTCTTGTTTTATATTTCTATGCGTGCGATGAATTCTGCATTAACTTGTAAAGTAAATGGAACATATTCTAAAAAAAGATTACAAATTCTTTGGAAAAATAATAAATTTTGTCAACTTAACAGGTTTGCTTGTTTTATAGGTTGAGTTTTTGAAATAGTAGGATGAAAATATCTTTTCATGGGGAAGGAAATATTTTACTTTATTTTTCTTAAATTCATCAAAGTATATGTATATAATTTTTTTCAGCATCTTTTTGAATTCAATTAGATATTTGTTTCTATATTCTCAAATTATTTTTCAAAATAATTAGGAAATTAATTTCTTTTTAAATTATCCAAATTAACCTAAAATTTTCTTTTTTTTTTCCTTCTCAATATATTTAAATAGCTTTTCTATGAACCAAATCCATACCAAATTTATTTTCGTTCATTCATTTAACATTTTAACACCTTCGCAATTTCACTATTAGCGTTATCCATCATTTCTTCAACTCATTTACGTCAAAAAATATTTTAAAAAAACAAATGGATTTTTAAAAAATCACAAAAGTCCATAAATTGTTTTCATATTATATAAGAATATAATTTTATACTTATAGAAAATAAATCTGTCTTGGTAGGATTTGGCTTAAATTCAAAATCACTTCATTTTTTATAATAAAGTAGTAAATTACTTTTAGAAAGACATTATGACAGAAAATAATAAAATTATGTCATTTTTAAAAATTCAATCAAACTTGTTTATATCTAGTCGACATGGATCCAAGGAACAATTTTTTTGTGGGTGGGTACTATCACTAGTAGTTCTTATATTTGATGTTTTTTTTTTTTTCAATCTTTATTGTTCGTTCCTTGCTCATGAACTTTGAGTCAAAATAAAACAAAGTAGTACAACCCCATTCCGTCGGCCCATAACATAAATCAAAAGGTGAAACATTGCATTTAAATACGAATTGTTTCCTTAAATAGACCGCAAGAAAAATCGATATTTGCCAACTTCTCATCTTCATTTTTATACGCCTTAAATTAGAGCTTCCGTCCAACACTTTTAGCCGTGTACGTATGTCCCGATGCTTTAAGTTTCTATACTATTTACGATTGTTTATCCAGCTTCGAAATCTAAAAAATGTAAATTAAAAAAGAAAATGAAATTTTTAATTTATCATCACCTCTTTTTAATTTTTCAAATTATGGGATCCCTATAATAAACACTTATAAATAAATTAATTAGATTAATTAGATTAAATAAATTATTTTATAGGGAGAGGGGCTTCCCCATAAAATAAGTCTTTGAACCCCACAATGACATGGCAGGAAAACTTGCATTTTCTCTTTGTTAAGATTTTTATCAATCATCATTATTTTTTAATATAAAAAGATATGAATTTCTTTTTATCTTTTACTATTCATATAATATATATATATATGAAATAAATGTCTTTTTCTAGTTTAGTAAAATTTTCTCTATTTTCAATAATAAATCATTTTATAAAATATTTATAAATTTGTATTTGTTTTGTCATTCCATCTTTATATATCACATTCTTCTAACATTTCCAGATCCTAACATACACCCGTCATCGCTAATGTTTCCTCGAGATGTCACCGTCCCTCACACGCTTTTTATTCTCTCCACCTCCTTTTAAAACTAGTACAAAATACAAATCGCCTTGAGGCAACGAAATAAACGTCTGCTTGTTGGACTCTCGCCAAGAATAACTTGCACATTGTCGTTCACCTGATGTCCGACCTTCGCATTGTCCTAATCCCCAGCAGGGTAAATAAAAAATTCAATTATTTATATAGTATCTATATCTATCATCATACTTAGTTCATCAGAAAGAGATTGAAGTTAAAAATAAAAAATTAAAAGTTTTTTTTTTTTGTTATGTGAGGAATTTAAATTTGTTTATGAACATTAAATATAGCTCCATTAAAATCCTTATCCAAGGCCTGTGAATTATCAAAATAAAATAATCATTTTATTTTTTTTTAAATCTGTTTTGATGTTATCATTTACATTTACATTTCCTCTTTTCTTTTGGAATTTTGCCCCATCTATTTGCTTATAAAAATCTTGGCTTGCTATCATCTCTTTGTTTATTATGACATGACTATAAAAGGCACCTGTTAGTATCTTCTGCCTCTAGAATTATTCATTTGTGTTTTTGTGTTTAGGCCTGAGGTCGACGGGGATAGAGCATGAACGGCACGTATATTGCTCAAGAGTGGAGTGTGCATGCACAATTCACATTACGAAGGCCACCGGTGTCTGTGACAGAGCCTACCGCCCACGTTTGGGTCAGTAAACTCGGCAAAAAATTTTACACACCATCACCTGGATCTCACTCTGCTATAAATACTCATCTAAGAAGTACTCTCGTTTATCTTAACGCGTAAAAACTAGGTTAATAAAACTTCATTCCAGTAACTCTTTTTTTAAACAGGATTATTAAATAAAATTATAATTTCAAAATATTGAAAATTTATTTAAATCGCCATTCAAAAGCAATATTGAATATATTATTTTCCTTTTCTTTTTCGGCATCTGAGGCCACTTAACCATCCTTATTTATTTATATTAATTGGTAGTAGATAATTTAAATAAATTTTTGTCATTCAGGAAGCGAACTACTGACTTTTGGTATGAGAGGCGAGACATCTACCTCTGCACCAAATGAACAAAAAGATACATTTGATATTACTTTTGTTGGAAATTTTGTTCATTATTATTCATTACATTTTATTGTATTTTTTATGGCTTTGAGGCAGTGTCATAACAATTCAAAAATTATGGGTGGAGGTTCAATTTTTTTAGCTATATATACAGCCGTCTAGCGGGCTTAAGGGCGAAGACACTAGAAGAAAAGAAAATGAGAGAGAGAGATAATTCTAAATCCAAGTGTTTAATTTTTTCATTAAAGCAAATTGCATAATAAAATGTGTGAGAATAATTAAAATTCTTAATTTATTAAGTTTTATCGAAAACAAACTGGAGTGGAGGGCTTGACCCTCAGAACATCCCCCTTTCCCATGCCATTGCTAGAAGGTGAAGCAGAAATTGTTTTAGAACCGAAAACTTTTAAAATAGTATTTATGTTTGTGAAAGCAGGCATGGTCCGTAAATGTCCACTATATTTTTTCTAAGCGACCGGGTAACCGGAACCATCAACTCAAAATTTTTTTATACAAAGGAGGAACATCATTTTAAAGATCTTAATGAGCTGATTTCAGTTAAGCCCTACGACAAATACTTACAAAAATTGCATGTTTCGTTTTCGTTATTAAGTTTTTTATTAGATTACAGAAATCTGCAACCTTGTTTCTAGTAATACTTATAATAATATATAATTTTTTTCTATATATAAAGTCCCAATTCCCCCCTCCCCCGCGCTCTAAATTTTTTTTTAATGTCTCTATTTAATTTTCAATTTTGATAATAAATCAAATATTTCAATCCATTATAACGTGCCTTCTGTTTTCCAAATTGTTTGAAATCATAGAGATATAAAATATTTTAAATGCATCAGTCTATCGAAGCCATCCTGATTTTTTTTAAGTCTTTTTCGGCATCTGAAGTCATTTAGACTCTGTCCTTATTTATTTATTAATTAGTAGCCAATATAATATAAATAATTGTCGCTCAGGACTAGAAGAGAACCACTGTCCTTGTACATGAGGCGAGACCTCTACCTCTGCACCAAATGACAAGGCTCATCCTGAATTTAAAATATATTTATTTTAAAGTTTCCAATTTCTTTTACAATTTCGAGCAAAAAAAATTTAAGATTTCGGTATATATAGTGATCAGGATAATTGATGATAGAAATGAAATTTAAATAATCACAAAATAATAAATTTTTAGAAAAAAGTAATTTTATCTTTTCTTTAAAAAATGCATTTTTATTAGGTATTTTATGATTTACTTAATTTTTCATCTTTCTTTCCAGGCTGGAAATGCGCGTCCATGCTATGGCTTCCAGAGGGGTAATATCACATTCACTACTCGTCCACCCACTCAGCCACCTGCTCGAGATTCCGGTTATTGTTCCGAACCTGGTGGGCGAAGACGATGTCGAAGCTCCTGTAGCTTTGTTTTGGAAAGTCCCGAAGCACCCTCAACTCCTACCACTCCTCGTCGTCATACAACACATTTCTGCACCCGGGTAGCAGCGAAAACGAATGGACCTCCGACTCGTAGAGATGTAGCATCGCAAACTGGCATCACCCCAGTGCCTTCCACTTCTACACTTCTGGATGATGATGAAATAAAAAACACAAAAAATCCCAAAACAACCCATATTGACGTTTATTGTACTGACTCAGGTAAATTTTCTTTATCTCTTCTTAGATCATTTGTCTCAAAGGATAGGTTTTCTTCTCCCCTGTCTGAATGTATTTTCAAAGTTGTACGAGGAAAATTTCCAAAATATTATCCTCTAAATCTCATTGCTAATTATTATTTTTCAAACAAGTTCTGAACCCCAAAACATATTTCCAATTTCTAAATCATCTTTACTTTTAATAGGGGATGATATTTCTAGTCCTGATCGTTCTGAAGCTTCGAGTATGGCATCCGGAAGAACAACTTCATCAGCCCCCATTTCCCGCTGGTCTTCCACTTCATCTCCCCAAACAGTATTTGAATCGGAAGCAATTAATTTGGTTCATCGACGTCCTGAGAGTGGAAAACTTCCTCGAACTTTTTTACGATCTAATATCCCTCCTGCATCTTCGACTTCTTCCAAAAAAACACCTGTCAGGCCAACTGTTCTCGATTTGTCTGGCATTTCAATGCCTTCAACTGTAAGTAATAATTCTATTTTTGGCTTATTCACGTATTTCATATGTGTCTAAGGATTAATCTAGACTTTTTCCTGTACCCACCTCAGAATCGCTTTTTTTTTAATATTCACTTGATATAGTACTGTAGGTATGATTAACTCAGGATAGGCGGTGGCAGGCAGAAAAGAGCAGCATCTATATCAGTAAAACTCTCAGATTTCAGAACGTTTCCGTCTAAACTTCATTAAATATATTTATTTTTAATAGATTTTGTCCTCTTGGTTTGTCCATCCCTATACTTTTTTACTGAGTCGATTATATCCTTCACGATATTTTTAACTCAAGGTTCGGGATGTCTGATCTTTTTGAATCCCTACCCATGTGAAATAAACACGATATATAGCAACTAACAACAAATATTTATATATATATTTACTTTTTTTAAAAATAAAGGTATAAAAATTTATTGCAAACGCAAAATAAAATTGACTTGATTTTCTCGTAAAAAATATTGGGATAATATTTATAAATTTTTTATCTCCTTTTTAAAATAGTATAAATTCTTTTAAATTTCTTCTCAAAAATATATAGTTGATTCTATAATAGTTTCTAATAGGGAATTCTATTTTAAAGAAATCGGTTTCGGTCGTTTGTTCAATTTGCCTCTCTGTTGTAATTAGTCATGACGACCGACGACGCCAAAATGCTGCGAAATGTTTTAATTTAGATTCTGTGATGTTACATATAAACTCAGAAAATCTATTGCAATAGCATTGATTCTAAGAAAGTGATATTTTAAAAAAACAAATTATTGTTGTCTTCTAATTAATCTTTTGATTATTTATACTTTTTTTATTTCTTATTATAAAATATTTAATTTTTAGGTAGACATAAAATAAATAGTTCGTTAATTTGTTAGTAATAAAATTGTATGCCAATTATTCAAATTATTTATATAATCACATTAATTAAATGAAAAAAAATCTAAATGTGAAGAAGTCAGAAAAATCTCTTAGAAGTCATAATCTTAAATAATAAGAAGTTTATAAAACAATAAGAGTGGTGTACTAAATCAAAATGCACGTTAAAATATTTAAAACTACCTATTTATATATATATTTTTAAAATTCAAATTTCTTCTACACTTCTACAAACTATGATAAAATTTTATAAATTTTTATAAAGTAAATTGTTTTTGGCAGACGAAGAGTCAAGATGATGGCTCACTGTACCCTTCTCTATCGAGTGAGACAAGTGTACCCACTGATGCCCTTTTGGCATCTAGAGATCCTTCTTGGTCCACTCTCGCTTCGACAACAACGACAAGTGGTGCTTCCTCACCCACCTCATCCACCGCTGAGTCCTCCTCTAGCTATGCTCTCTTCGATGACGAATATGATTCGGCAGCTGCCAGCTCTTGGAAAGAAACAGAGGTAATGTTCTGAAAGAGTTACAGTCTACAGGAGGGTTCGCTCGGAATGTGCGAAACCCAGATATTTTTATTTATTTTTGCGAATGAAGTATCCCGGGAACAAGAAAAGGACAGTTGTCTAAATGCTCTAAACCAATTTAAAATTATTATTATACACTTATATTCATATTTTAATTATTATTATTTTTCTTTATTAGATCGACTATTATCTAGAAATGATTACTTTAGGGTATTAAATCTTTTTTTTTATTTTTGCCTTATTTCTGTAATTCGGGGTAGCATAAGGCATAACCGAAAAAGAACATGCCATTGATGAATGGTGGAGGAGTAAAATGAATAAAATGATTAGAGGAAGTGCCAGCCATAGCTCGGGTAATTTCTGGTCACCATTAATTTAAACAAAGTCTTATTTCTGAAAAAAATAGAGTTTACAATATTGTATATAGATATATTGTATTTAATTTAAATTTTCTTCTTCTGTCCTGAATTCATTTAATACAGTTTTCCAAAGAGTTATTTTGAAGTCACATTAATAATAATAATGAATAAAGAAATTTAATAAGTAAAACATTTAAATTCAGCACTCTAGTCGTGTTCGAGAGAGACATATTAACGCTAGCACGAAATACTCAACGAATAATTAGTAATCATGAGAAAAACTGCTTTATCACTAGGAAATAATCTCTAGTAAATAAACCCTTTAAAATATTTAATTTTAAGAAAGTTGGAATTGTCCTTCTACTTCTATTGTTAATTAGAAAAATTGGGTTCAAATAAATTTATGGAGAGTGAATTTTACAGAGATGCCACCTATTTACAACTCCACAAACTAATACTATATTATTCGCTTCGGGAATATTCGGTATTCTTCGACTCTGCGGCGACGATAGCTTCGGCTGTTAAACAATGTTATAAAAGAAAGGTGTTTATATTGGGAAGGTGGGAGGGTAGATGCTCGCCGTGGAGTCAACATGAATATATTCAAGAATGAACAATATTTTCATTTATTTTCCAGACTCATAGAGACTTTTTATTTTTTTTTTTTTACTATTCATATTAATGAATTCTTATCCAGCAAAATTTTTTTATTTAA
>JAAAKE020102986.1:0-18028 GCA_010014785.2 Anisolabis maritima
ATTTGTCACGGACAATGGATTAAAATTCACCATCTTAACTATATATATATATTATTTTGATTGAAGAGAAGTCGGCGTTTTGAAAGCTAATAGGGTTCTTCATCAGAAATGAGGAACAGGCTATACTACGTGTTTTATTATTATTATTACTTAAAATATCAATTTCCCTTTTAAAAAGTTAGAATAAATCCACTTTGATTATATTTGCATAGCCATCCGAAAGTGGCTGTTGTATTTAACAATCGAGGAAGGAGGAGACAACCAGGTGGGAAGCCTCTACGACATTAAAACTCTCACGAAATATCAAAATAAAGTCGAAACGTCTCACACTTGAGAGTTTTAATGTTGTAAAGACTTCCAAACTGGCTGTCTGCTCCTTTCTCCATCATTGTACATTATATTATATTAATATCTAAATTACTATTTGAAAAGTATAGTTTCTTAAACTAATGAAATTATAAAAATTTTTTATAATAATAATTCAGTATTTCACTTAAAATATTTAAACACAAGTACGGTCAAGATAAAAACTTAAATATTAATGTAAGTCATAATTTGGATTTTGTTTCTGACTAAAAACATGAATAAATAGTTTATTTATAATTATTTGATGGTTGTACACTTCATATTCGCGAGAAGCGAGACTTTTTGTTTTTCGACCCTCCTCTATAGTTCATCTCGGTCAAGCAAATATCCAAATGAGCCCACCCACACACACACACCCCTCCTTGTTTATCATTTCTTTTGTTTTGTTTAGCGAATACTTGGAGTGATCGAGAGCTACCCTTCCAAGTGTAGCGGTCGATGCAGCGCCGCCGTCGCCGCCGCCGCCGCCGCCGTCGCCAGAGTCCCGGTCTGCAAACCATTCATGTATATAACAAGAAGCAAACACAACACACACACACACATACACACATACATACAAACAAATAATACACTTAATCAATGAAAAATAAATTTAAAAAAATATATATATATATATATAAATAATCTCTTCTTAGTGCATCATTAACGCAAACAGAGAGAGTGGGGTGAGTGATGATGATGATGATGATAATGATGATGATGATGATGCGTGATTTTGTGCTTAAATATGAACAAAAAAAAAAATTGCTCTATGATGTAGTTAAATCAATTACAAAAAAAAAAAAATGTTTTTATAGGATAAAAAAATTTAAAAAAGTCGCATCCCCCTCTCAGAGGAGAGTCAAAAAAAAAAAGAGCGACTTAACTAACAAACAACTTGGCTCAAATTCTCGATTAGTTGCTAAGCTAAAGGCTTAATCACTCATTAATATCTGTCAAAGCTTGAGCTTTTGGGCAACCAATGCCTATTTTTTTTTTTTTTTTTATTATTTAAAGGCTCAAGTGAAAAATAATAAATTAAATAGACGGAATTTCTTTTTTTTTTTTTTTTTTTTCTATCAAACAAACTAAATATTAATTGGGCAGTTTCGTGAAAATGGCGATGTTTCAATACATTGAATAAAATATGATCCTAAAAACGTAGTGTGAAGAGATCGAAAGGTGGATAGAGAACAATTACTTTATCCTGAAGAGGATCATCTCGATTTCCCCAATCAGGAGTTTTTAAATTCGATGGATGTGGGAAAATTAGATATGAAAAGTCGATGTTTCGGTTCCAAGTCGTAAACTTTCTTCAGGTCGGCCTTTTGGCCTAGTAGAACACACTTTCCCTTCTTGTAGAGAGATTGAATGCTCTAAAGGGCCAGAGGTAAAATAGAATATTTTTTTGGAGGGGGGAGGGGGGGAAGGTGAATAAATTTATAGAAGAGATGACCGGCTTTATAATTTTTCTGGTTGTTTTGGGGCCAGATTAAATAAGGAGACGATTAGCCGAGCAGTTAAGCTTATAATCCTGAGATGAAGACAACTCGGGATCAAATACATCTCATGGCAAAAAAAATTTCTATCCAGAATAGCCACAATGTCAGTCCTTGGCCCAAGTGACTGAAGAGAGAAACTTGAAATAAATTTTATCGAAATTCACCACTGACGTGAGCTGAGACGACAATTTCTGCTCCAAGAGAGTTTTGTTATTAATAAAAATTGTATCATCACTTTTTAATAGTTTAAGTCCTGAAGAAGGTCGCGCGTTGCAAGCGAAATGTCGATTTATTGTATTCTTTATATGCGTAAATGATTGTTGAATTTTTGGTATAAAATAAAACAGGTATTGGACCAAAAATGTTTTGTTTAATTCTCAAATTAGATAGAAATCTTCAAATTTTGTCAAAATAAATTTTATTTTCTCGTACATAATTCGGCAAAATGCAAATGAAAGACGGGAAAAGACTGGCATATGCATTGCCAGTCTTAGTGGCTGTTGGTTGTTATCCAAGTTGTCTATTTATAATATTAGAAGATATTCCATCAAAATCAAAAAAGAAAATTACTCCTACTTTTAAACTGCCCATTGCCACAATCTATTCAAATTTAAATTACTTTTTCCCCTTCCTATTGTTAATTTTCTAATATTTGGAACAAAAAAAAAAAAAGTTCAATCCATTCAATTCATTACTTTCAATTAAAGACATTGCCATTAGCTTAACTTGTATAACAAATCAATGGTATGGAGAAAAAAATAAAAGTTCAATGTTTAGAAAATACAAATACAAAAAAATAGGCGATATAAACAGGGTGTTTTAAAAATATTTTTCTTTCAATCATATAAGCAAATTTATTAACTAATGATTTAAAATAGGGTTGCAACTTTTTCGCAAAAAAATTTTTTTCCCTTTTTTTTATCAAATATGTTTTTTTTTTTTTTTTAGTTGAATGTTTTTTCTTTCATTGTTATGTTTTCATATCCGGCGATCTCTTCTTCGACCTCTCCCTTAAGAAGAACATGAAATTTGTATTTTATAAAAAAACAATGTCTTACCCAAAGGGCTAAAGTGTAGATGGAGGGGCGGGGGATAAATCATTAATATTTTTAATAATTTAAATCTGGAAAAGCCCTGTCCTTTGATGGAGAGGTAGAGGTGTCGCCTCTGATACCAAAGGTCAGTGGTTCGCTTCCCGTCCTGAGTGACAAAAATTTATTTCTATTATATTGGCTACCAATTGGTATAAATAAATAAGGACGGAGTCTAAATGGCCTCAGGTGCCGAAAAGGACTTAAAAAAAAATAATAATAATAATAATAAGATTTATAAATGTTAAAAATTATATATTTTATTTATTTTCTCTCCATCTTCTTCAGTGAGGAGATGTCTTATTATGGAGCGCATTCCCAAAATTTTAGACACCTTTGCGAAAATACCTGGTAATGCTGCATCATCGAATTCAGTCAAAAGAGAACTGGCGCCAAAAGGAGTCAAAGCCAAAGTTTTGAGAGAGAATAAATAAAGAATGTAATTTTTAACGTTTTTTAATGCACCGAAAAAGAAAACTTAATTTACCCTTTCTTCGGTATTTTTTAGTGAAATATATTCTTTAATAAATTTGATGTCGGGCCTGTTCTAAGAGAAGAGAAACAGTCATCAAGATCAAAGTTAACAAGCAAGGCCAAACAGGACTGAATTTTGGATGGGTGGCCTCGAGAAGACTCTTGAATGCTCGCCCGAATCAATCGAAATTTAATATTTAAAACCATATATAGAGAATATTTCTAAACTCTAGATGGCCACTTCAGTCGAAAAAGAGTATAAATCAAATGTAAAAAAAAATTTATTTTTTTTAGAAAATGTATATTTCTTTTAACGTTTGAGAGCTAGTAATGTTTTTCTTCACATCTCTTTTATTACTGGAATATATAAGAAAGGTAACTTGACATTCATGTCATCGAACATTTTACTTTATAATACATATTTTATGTTTGCATAAAAAATAAATATAGTGGTAGAATTTTCCATTCATCGGGAATATTCACTTTTATTTTTTCAGGAAATAGATATTAGAAGACTGACTAGTAATATTAATATATATAAAAAATGTATTTAAATGAATTTTGTTTAATAAATTTGAAGACAAAATCCCGCGATCAAAATAGACCAATTAAGAATACAAGATATAATTTGAAAGTCATAATTTCCATATTTTCATAAAATTTAAATGAAATTCGTTAGTACTAAATAACTAAAATTAAATGGTATAAATAAATACATTATATTCATATATTACAATAAATTATAATTGGTCTTTTGAAAAAAGGCCGGATAAAAGCAATGGATGGGAATGTTAAGAAGTTTTAAATGGATTTTTTTATAAAAAAACAAAAAAAAAAATAATTTTGAAGTTTACTTTTTTTCAGTAAGTTTATCGAAAATTCAATAAAAATTTTTTTAGTCTTTTCGATTATTTTATTTATTTATTTAAAATTTTAAGATGTTATATATGATTATTAGGCATAATGAAAATTTTATTTTCTTAACATTTTTTCTTCAAAAAAAAAAAAAAAGTAAATTATTATCCAATATATTTTAAATCTTGTTTATGTAAAGAAGTCGCTGTTTGTAAAAGTTTTTTTTTTAATATATTAAAAAAAGAAAAAGAATGAGCGAGTTGATGAAATGTTCAAAGTTGGAATTTAAAGATCCCACTGGGACGCCTAGTCAGAAAAGTGGAGAGAGACAGTGAGATTTTGATGGGGATAAACTCCTCTCGGAAAATAATAATTGCGAATGCATTAAAAGATTAATTATTACTAACATTAAATTTCACTTTTTAAGGATATGAAAATCAGAATTTGAGTGGTTCTTGGAAATTTCTTTCGAAAAATATTGACATAATTGAGATATCCAAAAATAATAGATTAATTAATTAAATTTCGAACGTCTAATATTTCATTTATGCCTCATTTAAAATTTAATATTTTCCATTATTGTTTTCCTGTTTTTTCAGTCACTTCTTCATTTTATAGTTCTTTCAAATTTTGGCTGATATCTTCAAATCTCCATGGTGATTTCGGGATGATTGCTCTGATTGATTGCTTGGCGGACTTCTAATTGAAAAGCCGAAATGTCGTTTTGATATATAATGCAAATGGTCTCACCACTGGAAATAAGAGCTCGTATTTTTTCCAAACAAATTAATAAGATAATCAACTTTATTGATTCTAGGGAGACTCAGGAGTCGCTGGGCTAAGGATTTAATAACTCAACTCCTTCACTTCAGTAAAAAAAAGTACTTAGAAACTCTGTTATCTCAGAATATTTTGTCATTATTACATAAAATGTATATTTTTTAAACGATCAATAATTAAATAATTCATTTTTTTTAATTAAAAAATGTTTTATTTGAAAACAAAAATTGTAAAATATTTAACAAATATGCATCACTTAATATGAATCTTTACCTGAGAAATTTATTCTTTGAGCGGATTACTTCTAAAGAGTTTCTCTCTTGTTTACTGAACCAAGTAATATATAGAAAAAGACCCAAAGACCAACATTGGGACTCTGGAGAACGATATGCGGGTAGCATTATCTTATATCTGCCTCTGCCTATAAAAGATAATAAAGACGTAGGCGCAAATCTAAATTCCTTTGAGACTTGCTCGATAAAGGTTGGAAACAAAACAAAATTATGTCAAGTTGAAAAATTTCTAGGTGGAGTTCTCAAACGGATAAAGCAACAAATTTTAACAAAAAAAAAAGCAATTTTTTTTTTTATATTTGATTATATATTTTGTGAGGTAGAAATAAAAAGAAAAAATCCATTCGAGTCAATCAAGCAAATAATATGCCGTGAATTTATTTATAATTTCTATCTAATAATCCCTCTTTCTAAACATTCATTTTTAATTAAACTGTGGCCGCTTTAGGAATTCCAGATTGGTAGAGAGGTAAGGAAGACCCTATTTAAAGACATCGAAGCAGACTAGGAAAGGGGCCGTTGAGTTTTGTTTGTTAGTCTTCTGAGTTATAGTGAGAGGATAAGATTTATGAAATTCTCAGATCGGCCTACACTCTAATTGTAAAACCCAAAAGATGACCCTTCATAATGCCACCAACCAATCACAAAGTTATTATATTATTACATGTCTTCCCTGCTTTGATCCTTAAGGGAGGGGGAAAGGCATCAATAACTCCTCTTCTGACTCTTTATACTCCTTTAAGTTTTTCGAGAGTGGCAGTATAATTTAAATAAAATTTTGAAAAGGGGAAAATTTGGCCTATAAGGATAAGGTAGAGGTGGCAATTTTAATGATAACATTAACCTCTATTCCAAAAAAAATCCTAATGAAGAAGGTACACTCTCTTTTAGCTTATTCCCTTCGAAATGCATAGTATGCATGCAATTGTAAAAAAAACTTAAAATTTTTGTGTCAAAAAAAATCATCAATTTAATTATTCAAAATTTTTCAAAGCAGAAAACTCTTTGTTCTGAAGTAAGAATAAATAAAGGGGATTCTTTCATGTCGTCGTCTTCCTTTCTTTATGAATGTCGTCGTGCCTCGCAACGTGCAGTGAAGAATTATGGAAGCCCATTGAATGTCTCTTAAAGCACTTCTGCTATTAGAGGGAGACAAACATCCTTGAGCCTCCCTCCTTCCCTTGAGCACAACCAAACCACCAACATTTCGCCACTGTTCATTCCCTTGGTAATGGTTTGATCGATCGAATAATTCTCACCATCGCTCATTTATTAATTAATAATTTTCTGGTCTAATGACTTTAAAATTAATAATGGAAGAAAAAAATGTAAGAATAAATATATCAATATTAGGGAAAATCATTAGCTTGAGTGTAAAAAAACATTATAAACACCTTTGAAAGTCAAACAAAATAAAATTTTTAAAGTAAATTCTCACATACTTAAAAAAAAAAATAGAAGTCTCTTGACATATTAGGATAAATTACAATATTATCCATTACCACTAAATGTCTAAGAAAAAATTACAGGCAATTGAAGTTAAAAAGTTACTCCAGTGGGTGAGACAACTAGTTTTTTTACAGCTGCAGTCTCAAAGGTCAAGACCACGGAGAGCACTAAAACCTGGGACCCAAAAGAGATAAGCGAGAGGACGCAACCTTATTTTAAAACTGCCCCTGATAAGATGACTAACCAAGATTATCAAGTATATATTTTTCTCCAATAAGAATTACTTTTACTGATGGTGTCCTAGTATAATCAGGGGTGAACTGGAACATATTTTCGGTTCAGGTATTTTGGTATATCCTGACAGGGGCCCACCTATCTGTTAGCAGCCCATTAGTTAGACTTTAATAAAACACAAGGAATTTAAAGTCGATGATTAAATCATCTGACAGGAGGCTTTGCCTCCTTGTTAAAAGTATTTATCGCCATCTTTATTTTCGCTTTTGAGTATTAATCAGTGTCCAAAGTTATACTCAGGTAAAGTCCTGCCATTATTTATAGTATTATAATTTGTTTAAGAATAGTGTTCTTTAAAACTCAATTTGAACAATTTTTGATACAGGTCTGTTTAAAGGAAATTGCAATTAGCCTATATCTTATTTTATCTCTTTTATAGATCTGTTTTTATTGTTAACAAACAATTTCTCGTTAAATTTATAAAAAGAGATAAATCATCAATAAATATCAATTTCTTTTTGACGGGACTGTATGAAAAATTGATCAAATCCCGTCGCATTTCTGGAGGCCACATTAGTTTATTCTATATATTATTATTACCACTATTAATACTAATATATTAATATTAATAATAATATCAATTCTTTTAAGTTTTTATTTATTTAGTAAAAAATTTAATTTTGTCTTTTTTCTTCCAATTCTGACCATATTTCTCATATTAGCCATCAACTAAAAAAATAATGAATTTAATTATTAAAATGAGTTTTTAGAAGAGTTTTTAGAAGAGTTTTTAGAAGAGAAGGATATTTAAATTGTATCTAATATATAACTCTGATTGGCATTCTAATATTAAAAAACAATATTATAGGTCAGATGATTTTATAAATCAAGTCATAACTCCTTCTCAATAATTTCACTATAATAAGTAATTTTTTTCTTTAAATTATATAAATGGGAGTTAGTTCACATTTTCTACAAAATGTCGCTCCAGTATAGATATGTACAGCATCCGAGGGAGCGCGGCATTTTGATATTGTATACAAAATATTAATTTCATTAAAGTAAAAAACTCCATAGAACGCAATAATGTTTAAAATACATGTTTGTGACAGGTCATTATCAGGTCTTTAAGGTAGTCATTAAGTAGAAAATAGAAAACTGATTTGACTGAATCAATCAAGTTTTTTTTTTATTCCCTATATATTATTAATATTGTATTATATCGTATAAATGATAATAATTCATTATGGGCAGATATTTTTCAAGTATACTTATTGCTTGCTATACATGAAAAATCCAGTTATTATTTAAAATTAAAAGATGGTTCGGTCTTAATTGGAGTGCAATCCTGTAGTGGCAGGAGGTCAATAAATTGTACAATTTAATTTAAAATATTTTTTTCTTTCGAAATTATTGATCAAAATAAAATGGTTTTGTTCAAAAAGGAAATAAAGTCCTGTTCTAGCTATCGATTTTATGGCCCGCTTTCGTTTGGATGATTTTCTGCCATCTTTTAGGGGAGAATAAAACTAATTTTGAAATGAAATTTAATTTAAATTTTAATATTTCCAAAAAGTTCATGTGTCGCTCCTTCAGATTATTGGAATTGGATGTTTATGAAAAAATATCTCTCACCAATAAAATTAGGAGTCGGATATGAAGAATCAGAGAAAAAGGAGATGAAGAATATGAGCTTTGAATATTGATGAGTGAGAACGAGAGTTGTTCATGGATGAGGTAATCTAAAATCAAATAAATAAATTATTATTATTTTTGTTTACAAAGGTCATTCAATTACAAAATTTCATTCTCTAGTAATAAAAAATAATATTCCAATTCCATTCCATTGAACTTCTTTCAAGAACAGTTTTCAAGGTTTCAATAATATTTCTTTAAATAAATATTTTAATAATTAAATATTATTAGTATCTATAATAGTGATTGAGATGAATGTCCATGAGAGGTGGAATATTGTCGGGATGGTAGAAAATCTAAAAAAAAAATTTGGAATAATAAAAACTAATTTGAAAGAAATATTTTGAATTGTGATAAACTAATGAAGAATTAAGATGAGAAGAAGGATTCAAATGTGATTCCCTTTTTGAAAGGGAACGTTTTACAATGTTATTCTAAAGGACGCTAAAAGAGGGCTCCAGCGGTACTGTGATGATCTCAAGGGCTCTTGCTTTATATGAATAATTTTTGGAGTTAATAAAATAAAACAATATAGGAATCTAAAATTATTATTTTCGGAAAAATATAGCAAAAACTCTGACAACTAATAACTTAGTTGTCATAGGGTAAAGCTAGAGACTTAGTGAAGCTCAAAAATATTTCATCGGCTTAGCTATAATGGTGGTGGCATCTTTTTTTTTTACAAGTTTGCTTTTATAATGGCCTAAGTGGTTTGTATTTTCACATAAATGAAAAAAATTAAATATAATAAAGAAGGAGATATTTGTATTTTATTCTCTAGAAAGAAAAATGAGTTAAATATATATATATATATATATAATGATTTAATTTTTTAAATTGCCATTTTACATGTTTTGTGAGTATATTTTGCTGGCGGATCAAGTGACCATCTGGTTCTCGGAAGTCGAACCCGGGATCTCCAGCCTATCCGGGGCATCGATGTGCTTTCTTTACCAGATCACAGTACACACCAGCAAAGCTCACTTCCCCAAATATTTATCTAGATTATATGATAAAGTTATTTTTAAATAAAAATTTCTCACCGCTTTTTAAACCGGTAAAAGAGACCTATATTTTGGCCGGCTCCAACGCCCTATCGTAAGCAACAGAACCCTTTTAAGGGCAAAGGATTTTTAAAGTTAAATAATTAATTAATTAATTAATTAATTAACAACCGCCACTCCCCCGTGGCCGAGAGATACTGACATTGTCAATATCGATAACCTTAAAAGGCAAGGGGTGTGGGTTCGGATTCCAGGCAGTCCGATGAAAATTTATTTAAATCAAATTGGATACCAATTGATCTAAATAAGTATGTCTGTAAAAAACAATTATATAACGTTTAATGCCTATATGGCCTCAAATGCCGAAAAGACAAAAAAATTAATTAACAAGACATATATTAATATTAATATCTAATTCAAATTAATAGGTCTTGAAAATTATTTAATTTTAAAATGTTTTGAGCACTAAGGTAGGTAATTTAAAAAGTTTTAATAATAAATTATATTGCAATTATTCTTGGCTGTAAAACCATGAATTTATTTTTTTTACTAGCTTGATAATGAGGTTACTCATAGAATGATTCCATGGGAAAGTTTTCAGCAAACAAGAAAAAAAATAATTTACAGTAATTTAAATTATATTATTGCAATTAAAATAAAATTCTAGTTAATTTCACATGTCTTGGAAGACTATTTAAAAAATAAAAAAAATTAATAAATTTATTTATGGTTGTATGAAGAGGCAGTGGCTGAGACGGATAGGCTTCTCAATATATGTGTGAATAATATGTACCTGGGGCTTCTGGACCGAAATGGTACTTTGCATAATTATTGCACTAAGAAGGGGAGTGAATGCATTCGTTTGTTTTGTTAAACTTAATTAACGTTACATTGGGCCTAGTCTCGAAAAGATATGAAATAAAGCTTGTTTATTTTTCACCAAAAAGTTACAAATTTATTCAAAATCCTATTTGAAATCTCCATTTATTAAACGAAATAACATTTTTCAAATATTTTCACGCTTAATAAATAGTATTATTATAAATAAATAGTTAAATAGATAGATATACGCCTAAAATGGAAAAAAAAGTTATAAAATTAAAATTGGTTGAAGTGTTAAATCAAATCTGAATAATTATCATATTTAAAAAAAAAAATAAATATTATTTAATTGGTTTTTAATTGATATCATTTTCCAGAGAGTAGAAAAAATAAAAAGAAGATATTTAACTTATCTATGTACGGTTTAAAAATAAGAAAAGTGATATAATTAATGTTAGAAATTTTTTTGCATCCAGGATCGCATTCAGGGGGGGGGGGAGGCTCTCTCCTCATCTGGAGTTGGTCAAATGAATTCAGCTGACAAAAGAATATCTGAAAGATCTTATTAAAAATTATGGCAAATAACTAGATTACATTTTTAACTAAAGCATTTCAAATTAACTAATTTCGTCCAAGAAAGTTCAACATTAAAATTTGTTTGGTGTTTTTGGAGTTCTTCTCTTCCCTTCCATAAAATGTCTTAGTTATGATCCACGTTTCAATTGGAGGATGTATAATATCAAAATTAGTAATAAATATATCTATATAAATAAAACTATAAATAAAATTAAAGATTACCAAACGAAGTTGAATGAACTAGTCGAAGGATTAATATATTAATATTATCAGCAGAAATAAAATATAAGTAGTAATTAGTAAGGTTTTTTTTAAGTCTTCGATATCTGAAGCCATGTAGACTTTAAATGATATATATAATGATATTTTACGATACAGTTAAGACATATTTATATCAATAGGTATCCAAATGGTTTAAATAAATTTCTTATCGGACTTCCCCGGATCTGAACCCAAACCCCTTGCTTTTTAACGCTATGCAAATTGACAATTTTCTAACCTCTCAGCCACGGGGTGAGGGCAAAATAATAGGTTATAAAAAATCATCGATACCATTAAAACTAATTTATTGAGAAAAGCAAATCCGTCAAGAATTTTTCATTTTTGTAATTGGACCGTATATGCCCTCTTACCGGGTATTTACCCGAGGTGCTTACGAGGAGACATACACCTCAAACCCAACCGATCTCTAACCCTAGCCATCTATCGGAATCCTGTGAAGTTACTTGATTTCCTATCTTTAACTCTTCCAAGAAGCCCTTGACTTTTTATTTAAATTTATATTTAAAATAGATCTATATATTTCTTTGAAGATTTAAATGCTGAGTTTCTACAATACACACACACACACACACAACTACGGTTAGTGGATTACTAAAGAATAGATACTTGAAGAATTTTTATTTGTATTTTTCTTATTTATGATTCCTCACTTTGCATTTCCATTTCTTGATTCTATTCAAGAGCAAACGATTTCCATTTTTACCAAACTTGGAATTTTTCTCTCTTATTTGGCTCCGATCTTTTAGACCACTTTTACTATCGAATTGTATGATAAAAGAATATTTTATTCTGTCAAACAATTCAAGATAAAGAAGAATGCGTTAGTATCTTGAATGATGAACATAGCGAGACTACTAATATCATTTATTTTTATCCAAAATTGTTTTTTAGTTTTATTTTCCCGTTTATTTAATATAGGGGAAGAATTGTAATCGTCCAAAAATTCGATCTCGAGGTTTTGATTGTTCTTGATGTTTTGGACTACGAAAATACCATTTTTCAAATTATGCCTGTGTATTTGTCTGTCTTTCTGGGTGTCTGTGTGTGTGTTTGTTATCACGATAACTCAAGCCCGCTTTAATGTAGTACAAATTGTACATAGGTGCGTTCTATCGAAATCGTAGGTCTCTATCAACTTTTGGACTTATTCCGGCAACCGAAAGTGGTACTTTAGCTAAAAATTCAATCAAAAAACAATTTTGTCACCCGAGCAAGTATATAAGTTGACTTGCATTTATATACAAGCATTCTTTCTATATTAAATACACAACAAATCGAGAACTCTACAATTTGAACTCAATGCTTGAGTTCATACTTTCAAAATGGACCGATGTAATATCGTAGAGGCTTCTCACCAAGGAGCCAGCTCCTTCCTCCCTTGGATTTATTTTAATCCTATTAACTATCAAATCACTATAGATCTAGTCAAACTATTAATAGATATAATTTATAGAATATGGCCTCAGATGTCGAAAAGACAAAAATATATTTCGGGAAGAATCACCAATTCTGGATCTTTATTTCACGCCTCCTCCTTCTAGCAATTTGACTAATTTATTAAGGAAGGGGTAGTTTTATATGATAAAATTAATTTTTTTAAATTTTATTCCAGCCATACCCTCTAGTCAAATAGTATCGGTTTCAAAGATGTTTTAGAATATTTTATTGATAATTAAGTAAAGAGTGAAAAACTAATTTAATTTTTCTATTTGACCAATTCTTAACGAAGAGTGCGATCTGACATTCTGATTAGATGTTAATAACACTGTTATTATTTAATACTTCAAATACAAGAGAGCTAATAAGTAAAAGCGTAATGTATTTTAATCCACCTTCTAATAATGATATTTTCAGTCTTCGAGATCTTGAAATAAAATTAAAGATTTTTTTTTTCGTTATTCATAATAATTTAGAATTCAACAGGTGGTCCTGGCAATGGTTAGTTATGTCCAGCGGTGAATTTTGGTTAAAGCATTTAGAGAAGATCGCCCAAGAGGATTAAATGCAAATTTTAAGCAGGGTCACCTTAAAGGCCAAATAAGGAACTTGTTAGGCTTTGTGGAAAAAATAGCTAATTGTTTGCCTTATTCATTTTTTTATATTTTAATCTTAACATTAAAATAAAAAAAATATTTATCTAGATTTAGATTTTTTTTTTTTTTTTAATTAATGACTGCAAAAACTAGTAAAGATATTTATAATATAATAACAGAAAAAGAAATATAATTAATATTTATTTATCAACTCATATTTCTGAGAAAAAATCGAACTAACTTGAGTATGGTAATCATTAAAGAACAGAAAGCGAAAGAGGTTGGTTCGATCCATTGAATCCAATTTTTTCTAGGAGATATATAAATAAATATTATTTAATTTTTTTAGATAATTTCATAGATTATCATAAATATATTATATTTAATTATTTATAAAGAGAGAATTTTTCATTCATTCATTTTATTAAATAAAAAATATTATATATTCAATTTCAAAAAGGACAATGGGGATTAGTCCAATCCAAAAAGGGTCTATCTACGGAGTTTAACTGGATAATTGCTATTTGTTTAGGCGAAATGTTTTTGTGCACAAAGACACTCACCTCAAACCCAGTAAATTAAATATTTTTTTTTGTAGCAGCCTTGAGTGACGACATCACAATCAGGATAGCAAAAGCAAAAACGATGGTGGAGTGTAAAAGCTGAAAAAAGCAAAAAAAAAATTAAATTTATCTTTATTATCCTATGGCCGATATATTTTGATGGGGGCAGTATATAAAAACTAATTCATTGATTAAGATTAAATTTTATTATTTAAAATATTATATCAAATAATTTATATATTCATAAAATTTTTTATGCCTTTGGAAAAAAAAAATTGCAACTAAAGAGAGACCTTTTAAGATAATTTTTTTTATTTGAATCTCTATTGATTTACTCGTATTTTCACAGTAATAATTTTTGTTATCTCTTTTGGAAATGTTTTTTATTATCTCTCTTCGAATTCAACATTAATAAATTGCAAAAAATTGGGGAATAGTAATTAATTTTAACAAATCGATAAAAAATATATTTAACAGAAGTTTTTCTATTTATCAATAAATATGAACATTTCGTCATTTTCATTTAATGCTTTGGTCTTTTTTATTTTCACCATAATAAATTATTTCATATTACAATGTAATTGATCAAAAATAAAGAGGGATGAAATTTTAAAAGGGATGCGATCTATGGGTTCTTGGAAGAGTCAAGAGGGATGGAAAGAGTCCATTGATGGGGAAGGTAGTTAGAAATGAGTCGAACTAAACTATTTCAATAATGCAGAACAAAATTTGTTTATTTATATTTCAATAGAAATCTTCATTTGACTTTTATTCGACCAAGTTAAATAAGAACAACGGATGACCTAATTAAATTTTTAATCAATTAGATTGATTAGTATAAATTGATTGATGATTTGAAGGTTAACCCATAGGTGCCTAAAGCGAGCGATATCGCACCTCTGGGGATGTTGAAATGATTCAGGAGCAAGGGTTGCCTTAAATTCAAACGAAGGGGCGTTTTATAAAAATAAAGGGGCGGCGAAAGACAGAAAAATAAAGCACTAAGAAAAGCTGAAAAATCTTTAAGTCTCTTCGGTATCTGAGGCCATATTAACCAATTTAATTACTGATTATTTTTCTATACGAATTATCTAGGCATATTTATTTAATCGTATCCAATTAATTTAAATAAATTTTCATCGAACTGTGATCCGAGCCCACACCTTTTGTCTTAGAAGGTTATCAATATTAATAATGTCAATATCTTTAACTTCTCGGCCACTGGGAGAGAGGGAGCTCCTCTTATTCATTTGGGATAGAGAGATTAAAGAAATAAAGTATTTACATTTTGGTTTTCTTGTTTGCTCATAATATTTAATTTGCCGAGGGCAATGAGTAATTTTTTTAGAAAAGGGAGCCGTAGGCAAAAAAAGTTTGGAAATCTATAGGTTAATCAGTTATGGAATTCAGAGTCTCGAGCGTAAGTGAATGAGATATATCGAAGACCAACAGGCACTTCATTTCTTACATTTTTCATGTTGGTTGCCTAAGCGGTAGGCATTCCCATCATCACATTTAATTTGAAAAGGGGAAGGGCTTTAATTATATAAAATAAATTATTAACGTTTTGAAAATCTTAAATGGGTAATACACTTAAATTTTTTTTTAAATAATCAAATCAATCAATTAAACAGGGCTGATATTTTGTATTTTTATTTGGTCTCCTCTATCTACTCCACTTCCAAAATTTTTAAAATATTATAAGCCATTTCATTGAAGGGACTTAAATATTGTATTAATGTCAGCGTTTCGCAACCTAAGGAGCGCAAAATATCATTAGAGAAAGGGAGGGGGTCGTAAAGGCATGAAAAAAAAGATAAAATAAAAAATAAACTATATATATATGTAGTGTAAAGTGCTTAAGCAAAAAATTTCTCAATGCACATATCGAAAATGTATACGTTTTTAGTTCTGAAAAATATTTAATTTTTTTTTAAATTATTATATAAGAAAAAACTTACAAAAGTTGAGAAATTTCATTTGGGCCAAATAAGCCCACCCCGGAACCTTTTGTGCCCGGAGTCACACACCCCAAATCTGGATATGTTCCCCAATATTTTTTTCTTTGAAATAAATTTTTCAATTCGCTTTTATTTGTATAAAATTTATCTCTTGATCCTATCTAGGCGCCTATTTCAACTCCCCCTTCCTAATCAGGTTCTGATATTATAAAGAAATATTTATTTTTAATGTAATTTTGATATGTATGATAACTAAGTCGTTTGGTCATATATTAATTATTTTTCAAAATGAGACTAAAAAACTTCATTTATTCAAAATGAAAAATATTAAATTTATTCATTATTATTATTATTAATATTCTGAAAATATCAGTCTATCAGATAGAAAAAATAAAAAAACGATTACTAAAAATAGTTTAAAAACTTTACTCTATATATTGGACTCAAAAATAAATTTCTTATATAAATATCCTGTATATGGTTAAATTAAATTAAATGGAAAGGTGTTCAAAGAAATCTTGAGGTGTCCGGTCTCTGTAATTGTTGACCAAATGATTTGATCAAATAATCAATGGTTTAATGAGTGCCAGTCAAATGAACAAACGCATCGAAATGTTTCCATTGCAATAACTAATATTCTTTTTAATTATTTTTAAAAATATTACTTTTCGATATGCATGGTCTTCTTAACTACCAAGATTTTGACATCAATTTTAGCATAACACATTTAAACCAGATTTAGGTAAATGGGCGACACAAGACAAAAAAAGGAATATATTAAAAGCCTAGAGATGTCAGCCATTTGTTAGAACGTCTTTTCATACGAGTATGTGTTCTCGTTTTAAATTCCTTTCGCCATTAAGTTTCATCTAAAATTCTCTCTATTTTTACTAATTTAACAAGCTTCTAAGACTAATCAACTCCAATTTGTTTCTTTCTTTTAATTTGTCGCTTCATTTTAATGTACAAGAAACAAAAATTAACACTTAGCTAAGTGTCAGGTCTCACTCATTTATTTTTACAAAGTCAAGGAGAAAATTAAATTAATTTGTTTAAACAAAAGAGAAACTCGAACAATGTTCTTGAATAAAAAGATAATTTTTTTTTTTTGTTCTAAATAATTTGATCTTTAATATATATGAGGGTTTTCATCAATTTGTAAAGCTCAATTTATTTCCTAATACTGTAAGGCATTATTTCTTCCAATTTAAATCAATTTTAATTCATTATAAGAATTAATTCAAAGAAGATTGATTATTTAAAGGAATTTATTAAGTACTAGAAAAACCTGCCTAAGTCAGCCTAATCATCTAACTTCAATACCTATAAAGAGTCGGTTGGGCAAGCAGGAAGACTTAGAATATCCATTATTACATCAAATATAACAATAATTTTTTTAAATATTTTTCAAATTTTTATTCATTTTTTCTTTAAAATCACTATATCAATATATATAATTTGTAAAGAACTAATTGAAATGGGGATTTTTTTTTTTGAAATAATAATCTACAATTTATTAATCAGTTTTTCTTATTTTTGATTAAAAGGACTATGCATATAATTTGTTTTGCTTTCTAAACTCATCAGAGATGGGACACGGATGAGGCAAACGAATCACTTGCCTCATCCTAAGCGAATAATCGGAAAGGGCGTTAAATTAATAGAAAATAAAAAGTCAAATGATTCTTAAAATGTTCGTATTGAATTTTTTTTATTTTTATTTTTTTGTAAAGGTTAGTGTGATTTTAATTTTAAAATATAATTGATAGTAGGGGTAATTTTATCTTCCTACTATTATAGTACTATGATTTTTTTATTTAATAATTAATAAATTTATTTTCTCAAATTTAAATTAATTATGGTCCACGATGCTCACTTGTTAATATCTGTGAGGAGATGTGAGCGTGATCCTCTCTTGAGGGGTCCTGGAACAATTAATCGAAAAATCCATCGGGTTGCCTACCCTCAAGCAACTAAAATCAATAATTTTGGCAACACATGAAATCTTAAGCCCAATTTACCGAAGGACAGAATACGTCATTGCCTCGCCCTCCTTCAAGCAATATAAC
>JAAAKE020102997.1:0-18026 GCA_010014785.2 Anisolabis maritima
GGAAAACATCATTCCACATACAACCAACCGCGGAAACCTTCCAGAACATATATATATATATATATATATATATATATTCAATATAATAAGGGAAACAAAATATAATTATTTTTTAAAATTTATTAAACTAATAAAAACAACAGAGGTAACCTTTTTAATAGCGCAGTCATATTTGAAATTTTTTGCAAGTTACAATGAATTATTCAAAGTGGAAAAAAAATTAATTAATGAATACAAAAAAATTAATTATTAATTTCATTTTGATGTAATGTAAAAAGTAGAAAATTATCATAGCGAACAATATAAACTGAATATAGTATTAACATGAGTATTATTATATAATCGGTAGTAATATACAAATGGCAGATTCATTTAACAAGAGAAATTGGGGCAAAAGTGTCAATTACAAATGAACTCTTTGTAACAAATCTATTTAATAGGAATAGATTAAAAAATAGGCAACGAAGTTGCAACACTTTCCAGCACTTGTTAACCATGACTAACCATACCCCCTCGGAATAATAGAAGGACCCTAATAACTAAGTTAAGTAGATTATAATGGGCTTGAAGACAAACGTCTTAATTCTTATCACCTAGTTCCAAAAGATTTGGCCTAGCGGAAGCTAAGAAAACCAAGTGCGGAATAAATATTGGGAGCCCTTTGTGGACGGTCGCTTCAAATTTTAATATCTTCTTAGGCATTCCTAGGGCTATAAAGTTCTTAAAGTTCATCATTTTCCGATAAGTGGTTTCAGAGATATAAGCCAAAATAAAAGACACACACACACACATTAAAATTTTTTTGCATTTTTGAAGTTTTTTTGACTTGAAGATATTTTTAAAAATTGGTTAAATTTTTCAGGTTCATAATACTTTCCCCTTACTATTATATAAAGTTATTATAATGCGAGCAAGTAAAAAATGAAGACAATGAAATCCACTTTTATTGTAAAAATTTATTTCCTAGGAAAGAATGCGGGAACTCACCCCAAAATAACACATGAAAGTGACAAAAGTAAGGGAGTAATTTATAAGTATTTTGTAAAAAATTAAAATAAATTTCACAAGTCGTAAAACCCAGTCTAATCTTATTTAATTTTATATAACTTTTAAACGGCAAAATATTAATATTTTAATATCTTTTCTATATCTAATGCTCTATCCCTAAATAAATATTTATATTAGAAAAATTTTTTTCATAAATATCGATGCTTATATTGAGAGAATTTGAATCTCATTATAAACGTAGTTGGCCAAAAAGTTTAAATGAAAAGAGGTTTAAAAAAAGTAAACAAGAATTTGGAAGATAGTAAGCTCTACTTAAACTAGGATAAATAAAAAGAATAAATAAAAAGAGCGCCTATAATTTGTGCGAAGGCAACCCTCCTAGTCGCAGCTTAGAATCTTCACCCAAGACCTATAAATATTAATGACAATAAACCTCATATTTACAAAAGACTTTCAAAGTTTATTTCTGAAAATAATATTTTCCCGAAATAATCTAACTTCTCTTTCATTTACAAACAAATGCTTGAAAGATTAATGAGATTTAAAACGGAACATATTTCTATCCAAAGAAATAAGTTTGTTTAGAAAAGAATGGTTAAGATCAGACGATATATATTAACGTGACTACTGTATTTTGTACAAAGGAAGTACGGATGGAATTTCATTGAATATGGTGATTGGGATTGCGAAAAAAAATTGAGTCTCTTCCATCCGACTATATATTTTTAAAATAATATAAAAATTATTAGTAATTTTAATATTCTCTTGTTATTGTTGAAATTATATTTTTCTGTTGTATGAATTAATTTTTTTTTTTTTTTTTTGATAATTCCGACTTCTTTCAAAAGCACTTACCTCTTAAAACCACTTTAACTTTACTTAATTCAGAGTATTTGGTAAGTAAATAACGTTTTCATTCAAAGAAACTCTCTAAAACTTATGCTGAAACACTTTTTCTCCTTTTAGACTCGCAATCCCCAATTTTTTTTTTTTGTTTATATAATAGACAACTTTATCCACACGAACGTTTAAAAGGTTGCATACAATAATCGTTAAAGTTTATATATATTTTAAGAAAGTACAAAAGAATAAAAAGGAGTATTTTTAAAGTACGGTATATAAATATATCAGCTTTTTTTTAGTTTCTAAGAAACGTTTAAGAATATTTTCCGCGGACAGTAGAAAAAGATAAATATTCTTCTATTCATTCAAAGGTTTATATTCAATTCTGTTTTTAAACGAATGTGAAACAATAAGAATTTAAAAAAAAAAATTTCATTCTCTTTTTATACGAGTTGTTTGAAATTAACACGATTGACCCAAAGGAAAAAAAATATCTTGGTAATTTAATAGGGAAATGTACAAATTTCTTCTAAAATTTATAAATATTTTTAAAAAATTATAAAATTTATAAATAGTAATAGTTTGCAATTTTTAATATTTTAATTTTTATTCTGATGAATGAAAATGATTTTTTTACTTTTTTTGTTGTTTGTTAGGTAGGTTTTTTTTTTTTTTTAATTTTACCAACGTGCCCCACACGATTTTGCTCTTATGTACGCCATGGGTCTGATTATATAAACCTAATAAGAAAATAATATGCTAATATAATTTTTTACCCAAGAACTATTCATTTAGAACAGATATTGATATTCAATATACATAGATCGAACTTGATAAGTTATAGTTTAAGCCTATTATTTTTCCTGATGAATCAAGTAACAACATGGTTCCCAGGAGTTGAACCCGGGATCTCCAGCCTATCCAGGCCATCGGTGTGCTTCCTTTCTACCTCGACCACCACTTGTAACACCTCCGATGCCTGGGATAGGGTGGAAATCCCTAGTTCGGCTTCCAGGGGCATATGGCCACTTGATCCATCAGCAAAAATATTCTTACGAATAAATTATTTTTGTATTTAAAATATTATTAAAAAATAAGAGGCATTTCTAAAGAATGTAGAAGAGATCAACATCCAAATCAGAATAAATTTCATATAATTTCTTCGAAAATGCCATATCAAATTAAAATATCGTGTGCAAGGAAGAGAAGGTATTATAAATATTCAAGAATGCGGACATAAATTGAGCAGCCATAGGTTAGCAAAAATTTATATAATAATCAATTGAAAAAAAATCACACAAAGGTGAGATGTTTTATAAATAGAAGAAAAAAAAAGTTTTTCATAAATTCAAACGCACGAACCAGTGGAAAATGTACAATAAAATAAAAGGACAAAAGAGCACCTATACAGGCTGGCAGTCATAAAATACAAACGAGAGAGAGAGAAATAAATCGAGATCCTTCGAAAGAGACGAGCCGTGCGTTATGGGCTTCGGGTTTGCTTTATGAACCACATCTCGTTCACGTTGTGGGCAAAAATTTTTTTTCAATTAAATATTAATATATTTCATTTATTTATTTTTATTTCTTCAAATTAAAATATAATTTACTTTTAATAAATATTCTTAACAAATTATTAAATTTGAATTGTTATGTAATTAGTGGAGCATGGATGAGTCATACTATTCCTAAATCTACAAGACGAGAGTCTGGTTAGAGATTTATTGGTGGGGGTGTCTTTACGCCGCCACTATAATGGAAAAAGAATAAACTCTACATATAGTAAACTGAGACGAGTATAGAATATTTTTGTCAAATATATTTTAATAAAAATTATCTGAGAATGGTTTTAAACAAATACGTAGAAAATTTTTTTAATAAAAGCATATATATTATTTAAAAGTTTTACTGAATTCCTTTTTATATTTATTAATTTTTATTGTCATTTGAGATCGAATCTCCCCCATGCAGAGTGAAGTAGAAAATATTCAATGATTAAAAAAGTAGAAATTTTTCAATCCCCTCTCCATTTAATAAAAACTGAATTCGCCCTTGCTTAGAGATCGGATAAAATTTTTAATGGAGATATTTGGAGCCCAGTTTATAAAATTTGGGAATTTATTATTCCCTTTTAATTTAACTCTTATATCATTGATTTTATAATCATGAATGAATATCAAACATAAACACTTAGAAAAATTAATTTTAGGAACGAAATTCTTTGAAAATAATAAATATTTAATAATCGGTGATGCTTTGCCCTCCGATAAGAATCGTTTAATTAAAATTATTTTTTCCTTAATTATTTATTCATCTAAATTGTTTTTTATTGTTGATAATTTAATTTTTAATTAAAATGTTTTTTTTTTTTTTATAAAAGAATAATAAAAAAATTATATAATTATATTTAATCTGGTTTTCATTAAGTCAAATTAAAGAAATGCTCTAGGAGAGGAAAATTTATAAATTCGATTTTCAAGGATCACTAACTCCAACTCAATTTTCAGCCCTCTTATCCCTGGCCCATATCACCGCCACAGCTGATTATTTTTAATATTTTATTAGAGCAGGAATTTTATATTTTAACTAGATATCGGTTGGATTTATTTTTAGTTATATTAGTCAGAGTGGCTCTCTAGAGGTTTCGATTAAAAAATTGTTTTAGCAACCATTTTATAAAAACGACTGATTTTTTTAGAAATATGTATATAAAAATAAATTACTTAAAATTTAATTTAGAAGAACTTTTAAATAGATAAATTTTCCTAAATATTATAACTAATGTAGTTATAGGAAAAAAAATGTAAGAGTAATCTAAAGGCTTTACATACTAAAATATTTAATTATGTAATTAATATATTAAATTTAAAAAAAAATCGTTGAAAAAATAAAAACACTAAAAAGAGTAAGTAAAGTTCTAGTACCGGTTGGCCTATTTTGGTCATAACCTTTTTGACAGATAAGCGTCTTTATCTTAGGTTTTGTGTAAAATTTTAGCGTCTAGGATTTGTAGCTCTTCAAACTTTTTTCATCGCGACCTCCTTAACCAAATTACCATACAATAAAATAAAAATTTTTTTCTAAATGGTTTGAAATGTTCTTTATAATCATTACTCAAGTAATGTGCTCAAAACATCTCGTGACTCCCCCTCTTTGAAGAGCCCCAGTTTAGGGTAAAATAAGGACCTAAAATATTTATGAATTCGGAGGCCTCAAAATGTGTATTTCCTATGGAAACTAGAAATTTTATTTTCGATAGATGAAAGTTAAAAATTTTAAATTTCAACATTCACACGCCAACTTGATCATAAATTAACAACAAAGTCGTTCCTATATGTATACATTGTCATATTTATTTCAAATGCAAGCAGACCAATTTTGGGCATAAATAGAACGATCAAATTGGACTGATGATGAACCAGTAAATATAGTTCGAAAACTCTCAAATTTGAGTTTTTATTAGTCATCCAAAGGCTGAATTATTGCTGAATCTGCCTTCTCATCGATTATAAAAATGTTTTTAGATTAATTTTCCATGTTTAATTTATTTAAAGATGATGGTAAAAATTCTCTATTAAAAAAAAATGTAAATATTCATATAATGTGTCAACTTTAATCATTTTGAAATGACATAGACCAAATGGGGGAAATAATATCTTACGAGCTGTTAAAAAAGTTTTTTTCAAATAAGGAGGGTGAAAATGAAATTTTCTGATTATTTTTTTTTAACTAAGATAAGATAAAAAGTAATGGTGCGGGAGATCATTGCCCCCTTAACAAGTGTCATGTTGTAAATTAAAAGTCGGAATTAATATTGTAATTTATAATTTGATGTTTGTTAATTGGTAGCTGTGGTCATTAACAACCTATAAGACAATATCCTAAAAGAAAAGAAAGTAGTCAACTCTCGTATTAAACCTAAAAAATGCTGTGTAGACGAGACAAAAGAACTAGTATAGAAAACAGGGTTAGGTTCCAAAAGTTAAAATAAACTATTCTATTTTCATTTTATAACTAAAAAAATTTATACCATAATTGAAAATATTAATAAAAATGTTTAATATTAAAAAAATTCAATAATAATAAAATATTCAACGAATTTAAAAATGTTTTTAGATTATTATAAATTATGTTTTCCTTTGAATCTCTGTAGTTCTTCCATAGGTTTCCCTAGAGCTCCGATACATCTAGGTTCTCCTATGGACTTGTTTATTTCCAGCCCTACTCTCCCAACAAGGGTAGTCAGCAGTCACTGGAAACCGGTATCGTGTTGGCGGAGTAAACGGAGCGAGTCGAGTATTACTGCCTTTTGCATCCGACCTGCAATATTTCCTGCATTCTGATTGCAGGCCGGAATGATTTTGAGATTAGAGAGCAACGAGTCATTCATTCCACCGAAGACGCCAATAATAAGGATCACTAGTTTTACCGAGTAACCCTCATGTATCTGTCTCAGTTCGGTCGCAAGATCTTGGTAGTGACTTGGATCAGCCGGGTAATTGAGAATGAAAAGTTCCAATATATACGGCACCCCTCATTCTCAACAACGGACTCAATATCCCCGGGAGCATATGGCAGCACAGGTATCTCATCCACACCTTATGACGCAAATAATAGTACAACACCCTCAATGCCGCATTATGAGGATACAAATAGGTGGGTGGGAGCATACTTCGGGCAGGCAGAGAGAAAATGGTATAAAGACTCAAGTTGCCCGCAGCCCCTACAAGGTTACCCTGGAGTCCCCTCCCTCCGGTCAGGTCCAGTTCCAACCCCAGAGACTCTGCGGCCTGCTTTGCTGCATTGTAAAGAAATGCTCCCACACCTGCCATCTCATGGTCATGGACCATCTGCAGGAGGGGATCTGATCGTTTCGAAATCTTGATGGCTGAACCACTTGATTGTAGAGGCACTCCAGACTCAGAAGGCCCCGGCAGCCTTGACGGCGAGGGATGTAAAGCCGGGAAACCGAGGATCTGGGATGAAGATTACGATTCATGTTCATCGTCTTCCGCGTCATTCTGTCCATTTCGCGAAGCTCATTTACCACTCACTTCACTGACTCGAAGGTGTAAAGTAACACTGGCACGGGAAGCATATTGGAGGCGGTGACCCTTATTTCTCCCTGACAGTTCTGAAGACCAAATCCGCCTCATAATTCGCTACGAAGTGACTCTTTGATGGAGATGGTATCCTGAGTGTAGCGTTGCCAAGATACTAGTAAGTCTCTTCAGCGCCCAGATGATGAATGGCGCCTCCATCCATGAGCACAGCGTCTTGTTCAGAATCTCTCGAACTTCCTTTCCTGAGATTCACCGCCGTTGGTGGATGGGTGACAACGATCTTATACTCTTTAAACAGCTGAGACGGGTCGGAGGAGAAAATTTTGTTTTCCCTGTTCCACCTTTCCCGCCTCAGTATCTTTTTGCTAGCTGTTGTCAAGGCCCGTATCCTCTCAACAGCTTGCTGCCTGATAGTAAGCAGCTTGAGCATGTTGAGGGTATGGTAGCGTTCCCCTAGCTCGCGAGCATGCCGGCGAACTTTAGACGTAAAAGATCTTCCGGTTTTAATATAATCCATCACACTGAACACGGGACGCCGCCTGTCTTGCTTTCCATATTTTTTCACCAGCCGTTCAAGTCGTCTACACCTCCTAACATCTGCCTCCGTCCGAGTGGCGGGCTCAGCAGGAACTAGAGATCGAGCGGCCGAATATACAGCACAGTTGATCTTCCAGGTCGGTCCCTTCCGAAATCTGATCCCCAAGGAGCCAGTTGTTCTGGCTTTAGGGAGAGTTTTCGATTTATGTTCCCCTTTCTTTGGTCCAGATCATTGGCGTCGTCGGTGGAAATGGCACTGACCAAAGGGAGAAGCTGGCGATACAGAGATCGCCCAAAGCTCGATCTTCTGCTTGAGCGTTTTACCCCCGATCTCCGCGGAGCGTTTACGTATCATTGTCGACGAAGGTAGGCCACGTAATCCCGAAGGTTTTGAGGGGAAGTCAGCCAGAAGAGTAGCCTCTATCGAAATAAAACTCCCAAAATATGAGACGTTTTGGCTTTAATAAGATAATACCCTACTGGCAAAGAAGAAAAGGGAGGAAAGAAGCCAATAAGGCATTATCTTATTAAAGTCAAAACATCTCATATTTTGGGAGTTTTATTTCAATAGAGGCTACACTACTGGCTGACTTCCTCTCTTTTCACATATCTGATTATTTTTCAAGATTTAAACAGCTAAAATTTATAATTTACTGGTGAATGAAAATTGATTTTATATTTATACTTTAAAGGGAGATGCTATATAAAAATTACAATATCACGGTTGGATTAATCTAGTTTTTTTTTTGTTATAAGCCGCGGCTTGTTACAAATAAAATGTTTTAAAACTGCGGTTTATAATGGAATGCGAGGTGTTTGGTTTATAGACTTTCACAAAAAAAAATATTTGTTAGTAAGGAAAAAAGATATATACATATATAATTCAGTTTTCAAACTAAAGAAAATATTTCAATAAAAAACAAAATAAATTATACATTTTACAAGGTACAATACAAATAATTATATTTAATAAGCATGCAGCTACCTACTATTATTTTATTCTATGATGTAGGGATGGTTGGGTTACTTTTAAGCATGCGGCTTAATAGTGATAAAGAGGAGGCGCTTGGCGAAGGACTAAGTTGTGGAGAGCATCTCAAGTTGCAACATAACTTGGGTTCGAGTCCCATTTGCCGCATAAAAAAATATTCAACATTGCCAAAGTCTCCTCCTTGGGAGATAATCTGACTTCCAAGTAACAGTCACAAAGGGCCCAATTTGTGTTGGTCTAAGTGCCAATGGGACATGGAATTTGTCCAGAAAAATTGAATCAATCCCATCCAATAGCGATAAAAAGTTGAAAAACTGAATTGATGATATTTTTTAAGCCACGGCTTATTGAGATTGCGGTTTATACCGGATAAACAGGGTATATTGGTAAACTACTAAGGTTTTTTTTTCTTTCCCAATCCTCGAACTGTTTTTCCCCCAAATCTCAAACCATGTTTTAAGAATATCGTCTTTATACGGTGTTACTTATATTGTCTTAGTTTCGGAAAATAATACTCTTTGTACAAAGGTAAAAAACTATTTTTATCTCGATCCTTGAAGAATAAACTTTGATTTTTTTTTTTAGTGTAAATTCAGTTAAATGAATAGATTAGGTTAATCATAAATAAATCCTTTCAAAAAAGAGAATGGAAAAATATTCCTATTAAGCCCATTTTATTTTTATGTCTAATTTAATGTTGCAAAATAAATGTAAAAATTTTCGCGCAAACAATTTTTTTTTCCATAAATTTCTTATTATCTCTTATTATAAGAAATACGTAAATATTAACAGATTTTGGATTGGAATTATTGTGATCTGTCTTAAAAGTTTATTGAGCCAGTCAGTTTGCTACGTGAAGAACAGAGCATGGATAAATTATAAAATAATTTAATATGCAAGACATTTCTTGCAGTAATAAATTTTGTGTATATTTTATGGTAGGATCAGCCATTAAAAAATCCTGTCGACGTTTCGGGTCATCTTTAATGTCCAATCATCAGACAATGATTCATTAGTTTGTGGTTAATACAATGGCATTATTGTAATATTGTCATATGGGTATAAAAAATACGAGCAGTGTACAGTTTGACTTATATTATGTAAATTATATTAACACTATTCACATACCCTATGTAAAGTCATTTTTTCCTGACCTACAAATGATTTTAATATTAATATAATAATTATTTATGTATTATTTCAATAAAATTAGAATAATAATCAACTAATTAAAGAAGAATATAGGCATAGGCATGCTCATGTAACTGTGGAGACATAATCATCTAAAGTAGATATTTTCTTATTGCAAACCGTGCAGAGAAAGTTGCCCTTTTATCAACAAAATATTTATAAATGTATTCTATATTGTATCCACTAAAACGGGGTGAAAAACTAAAAATTTTCTTCTAAAACTGCTCACTAATTAAAATTAAAAAAAGAGTAAACAGGGCGTAGCAAGAGTTTGATCTGCCTGGGAAGTTTCTAAAGTTTGCTGTTCCTGCTTGGTCTAGTCCCAACTCCCCCTCCCCCTTTGGTCCTCCGTACTAGACCATTTTTTTATTTCTTATTTATCTTTTCTTTTTTTTTTTTTTTCTTTCGGAGTGTTCCTGCCTCATTTCTTTCTGTATTAAATCAGAAAAATGCGAAGGCCCAGCCCCCTCCCCCTCCCACGCCATTAGGAGTGAATGATTAAGTATATATTATATTTTCAAAGATTTAAATTTATTCATTTCTAATATATATTTTTTTAAATTAAAGAAATTGAGAGTCGATTTTTCTGCATTTTCTTCGTTATTTACTTCTAAAACTATTTGTCTTTGGATTCGGCTAAAGACCTTAAATGGATAAGTTAAATTTCTATTCATCAGGAACCTTTTGTACTTACTAAAAAAAAAAAAAACTGATTGTTTGGCCTTGTATAAAAAAATATCCCTAAGGTAAACACTCATTTATATTTTTTCAAATTATATATTATATGTAAACACTATGATGTCAAAAAAAATTCGAGTTTGTATAAAATGATATGAAAAAAATAAAAAACAAAAAATTTCTTATATGTATTATTTAATATTTAAAATTTGAATCGTTTTAAACGGGGGAAAGATAGCGAAACTCCCTGTCAGGGTTTGACGAGCTAACCTCCCCCAAAAATATATAGAGAATTTATTACACTTAAAATCGAATAGCTTATAAAAGAACTAGCCTCGCCTTCCAACATCCTAGACTTTGGCAGAACTCAAAAATACATGATGAAGAGTCGAGTTCTCACATATAATGCTATCGGTGAAGGGATATATACTACACTCCATTAAACTTCAGCGAACAAGGCCATTAAGTTCTAATAAATGAGATGGGTGTAGTAAAGACAAGGTCCTACACATCAGAGATAACTACCCCTCTAACACATAATAAATATAAAAATAACCTAAACCAAAGACGGATTTAATATAAATTAAAGTTGAAGCAGAGCTAAATGAGAGTAATCCATAAGGCAATCTTACCTCAGGTCTGTCATATTCGGAAGTAAGTTCAATTATCGACTCTCTGAGGGACAGAGTGGATTCTACTTTGAAGTCTAATCCATCTCAGGGGTTTCTTGAGAAAGTTTAGAGAATGCGATAATATTAATCTTGTTTACATATCATTTTTCTGGCATTTTGGAGCTTAGAGATATTTTTTTAGAAAAATACCTGAATGAATCGATGACTATTTATAGAAAGACTCGTTTTGACTCCGCTTCGGAAATTAAAGATTATTTATTCATATATATATTGCAATGACTTTAGATCTTTTTTCTTTAGATTTTAACATCATTTAAATTAATTTGCATACTCTCCTGCTCTAAATTATATCCAAATGAAATCGAAGTTATTTTAATTTTTTTTTTTTTTAGATCAAATTTTTCTAATTTCTAATTTTGAAAATTTAATAAAAATTGATAATAAAAAAACAAAACCCTGGGAGGTCAAAATACTTTTAATTCTTAACGAGAATTCCTTTATTAGAAAAAGAATCAAAGTTATTTATTCTATTATTTATATTGTTGAAAATATTGCTTTGATTTTATGGCTATAGAATGTCTGCAATAATTAGCAATAATAAGCAAATATTTACTTTGGTAGAATAGTGAAAATATGAGCAACGCCGAATTTTATATGAAGGTAAACCGTATATTAAAAAGAAAATTTTACTTGATGGTGGGAGTTTTGCGAGGACTTTATTGTGAAATTTTAGTAACAGATGGTGAAAGGTGCAATTATATAGCACACCCTCTTAAGAGTTCCTTTTATAAAAATAAAATTTATATTTAATATAACCCAAAAAAAAAAATAAATAAATAAATAAATAAAATAAAAAAACGAGTGAGAGTTATTAATTATTTGAATTTTTTCTTAATTTAAAATTTGAGTATGTTTTTGAAAATTACATATTATAAAATTTTTATTAAGAATTCATTGACCCCGTTATGGATAATCTAAACCCAGAGTATTCAAACACGGTCTGAGAGTTGTTTTCATCTGGCCTTTATCAGATCGGCGATTATATTAAAATACCGTCATTTATTTATATTTTTGTGAATCTTTATGAACATCCAAAAAGAGGGCAAATTTATCTGATGAAGTTGGTTCTTGAAATAATTTAAAAGAGTAATTTGCTTATCCAAAAAATGTTGCCTTAGTCCGATTTCTTCTTTACCAATTGCGGACGAAAAAATTTTGGAGACACCAAATCTTAAACGAAGAATTGCATCAATAATAATAGCCTATCTCCAAACGATGAATTTTTTAATTATTTGTTTAATATTTAATTAATTACTTTTTTAAAAAAATATATTTTATTTGTACATTTAATAATAATTTTTCAATGTTTTATTTCCTTGTCTGTTTTAATATTGTCAATTTGTTTCTAGTTTGAGCTTTTCATATGCGTTTTTTTTTTTTTTTTTTTTCATTTAGAAATGATCAAATAAATTGACACTCTTTGATTGGGAAAAATATATTTGGCAAGAAAATTTATTTAAAATAGAGAAGCTAGGATGGGTAAAAGTAACCGAAGAAAAAAAAATTTTTAATTCAATCAGATACTGGATTTAGATTCTTTGAAAAACAAATACGAATTATAAAGGTGTTAAATAAAAACATATTTATATGTGATATTTCATTTAAAAATTTCACACTCTTATAACCAATCTTATAAATATTAAATTTTTCTGTAACTGAAACAACTTTTTATGGAAACATTTTCAGGCCTTTATTTAAAAAATCCTACCAGCCGACGTTTCGGAGAATCAAAGTTTCCTTCTTCAGGACTAGTGGGGTATTAAAATATAAATTATCTCATACATTTCGTCATAAAAAATTATGTCTAATTCACTTAGGTATTTTGAAAAAGGCATTGAGGTAAAAAAAATGTTTGTTAATAAATGTTCGAAGACCATTCTCAAAACACCCAAGTGAATTAGACACAATTATTTATGGTGACGAAATGTAATGGAGAATTTATATTTTAATACCCCACTAATCCTAAAGAAGACGTTAGTTCTCCGAAACGTCGGCTGGTAGGATTTTTTTAAATAAAGGCCTGAAAATTGTATCCAGAAAGAGTTGTTTCATTTACATCAACCATCGTCAGGCTATCCCAGATTTAAAATTAAATTTTTGTTTTTGAAAATGGCAGTATCGTAGTTGTAATGTTTTATTTTGTTGGGGAATTTAAATTTTGAGTCAAAATTTATAAATAATTTATTATTTCTGAGAAAAAAGGGGGGGTGAAGAAACAACCGCTCATGAGAGTAAATAAATAAATCTTAAGAGAAACATTTTACATATATCAATCATATAATACTAACTACAGAGGTAATGCATTGAGTCTTTAATATTCTTCAAGCAGAAATAAGCAACTTAAAAGACAGCATCTTTTTTAACTGTCAAAACACCATAAAGGTTTATGACAGGAAATATATAAACAATAAGTTTTAAACTAGATTAAATAATGGAATAATAAAATCTTCACCTCAATACATTTGAATGTTATAATAGATAATTTGAATGTTATAATAGATAATTTGAATGTGAATGAATAATAGATAATTTAATTATCTATTATCTTACTATTATTTGATGTGAGTTTTTTTTCCGGAGAAGATTTTATGGGATTGCAGAAATTAGTTTGGTTTGCTTATAGATAGGATACCCACTCGCTTCAGAGCTATCAGTTGTTTATTTATGGGGAGAGTTAATAACTGCGCATGCGTGATCCATTTTAAAGGAGGTTTGAATTGATCGAAAAATATATTACTGAATTGGTCATTTTGGTGGCCTACCTCTTCCAGCAACCAAAATCGAACAAATTGAACCAGGCCACGGTAACAAGTTAAGTGTTCAGTACAAGGAATATATTTTTTAATTTTGGTTATTGTCTTGGTTAAAAATTTGTTCTAATTTTTGTTTGACATTTTTTTAGTTAAAAAAATTGCTATTTTTTTACAATTAGAACCAAATTTGTCTTTAAGTATTTATTCTAATCATTCATTATGTACCTTATGATTATATGAATATTAGATTAATTAAATGAATTTATAAATCATAAGTTATGTTTTAATTCCTTCCTCTAGAGGGGACCACGCATGTGCAGTTGTTAAATCTCCATAGAAATTAACAATGTATTTAAAATAACTTCAGTACTGGACTCTCGGCGTAAGGGCGGGGCGAAAGACTCCAGCGTTGCCAGTGTTTTACATCAAGGATGGACAGGGTTCGCAGTTGAAATGTTTTAACGGCTGGCTTTCTTTGCCCAGCGAGCTCTGAAAAGTTGGTGCCTCCCACTCCATGCTCCACAGTATTAAATACTTGGAATATAGACGAAAAATTATGAAAATAGGTAGTTGCTGTCGAACAAGTTGGGGTGAAGAAATAATGTTGATTTGAAGAGAAATTCGACATATAGAAGGTAATGCAAAATAAATAAGACTTAACGAATAAACAAATTAGTTTCAAGTTCAAAAAAGTTGATAATGATTAATTAATTAATCTGTTAGCAATATTATATTAAAAATTAATTACGTCAATATGCTCAGACCATTCGTTTATCATGAAATTACACAAACTAACGCTTTTTTCTTTCAGATAATTTTTTCTTCCTATTTAAAAAAAAAAAGTTGGGGATCCCAAGGGAAAATAGATATAGAATAATATACTAACCCCCACAACAGAATTGGAACTCTCCCCTGGGAAGTCTTAAATTTGAAAAGAAAAAAACATTCAGACAAAAATTTTCCCAATATTACAAATTTTTTTTAGAAATAAAGAATATAAAAGTGAGAGAAAAAATGGACTAAAATATATTTAATAATGTTAAGTATAAAGGAAGCCGTTTTGAAGGCCTATTATTAAATATAAAATTCAGTAAATGATCCAAAATTCATTTCTTATCGAGATATATTGAAATTATTAAAATATGTAGTAAAAAGCTTTCTGAGGCCTATAATATGGTTATAAAAAAAAGGAACATTTAATTTTAATAGAACTTAAGACTTTGATTAAAGTTTAATAAAGGTAAGAGAAATGACGTATCATAGATAATTAAAAAAAAAATAAACATCAATGGAAACAAAAAAAAAAAAAACCTTATTTTTATTCAACATAGTCAGTCGCCTTGTTGACATGTATGACGGGTCGGCATTGAGAGGAATACCAAGCCGGGCCCGTCGTACAACATGTGGAAGGAGGGCGTTGGGAGAGCAGAAGAAATGCTATTGCTCGGGTAACTCGTGATCGCTATCCAAATTTTTTGGATGGGTTATTTAAATTGAGAAATTAGAAATTAAATTATTTAATAATAAGTAAACTCCATTTGCTTCAGCTGCTCATTCTCTGGCTTTCTTCATGTACAATTCATATCAAATCACTAAGTCTTACATGTCCAATGTGAAATGACCTTAAGATGAAAGACTCTTTGTGATTTGTATCTGAAATGTACACAAAGAAGGCTACATGAGTAGAGAAAAGTTGTATTTCAAACAAGCCTTTGTTAAACTGAAAATGTAATTAATCATAGCTTCAATTCTGAAACAATTTAATTATTTTTTTTTATTTTATATAAACTTTTGGAGCAATAGAAAAATTAATGTGTTTTTCTGACTTCATGTTTATCTGCTTTAAGATCAGGCAAAAACGGCCCAACCAATTAAGATAGGGCTGGTAGATTTAGAGATTAAGGACAAAAGTTAATTTTTTTTAAGTATAGAATCTAAAAATGTCTAATTATATAAACAAATTTACACCAAAATATTTTTAAGAATGATTATTATTTAAATTAGATTATATTTGAAATTTTTAACCCAAGATTGAAGATTATTAAGAAATTTAAATGATTTCATTGAAATATGAATAGAATGAATTTAATAAACAAATTTTATAAATATAATTAATCAATTTATAATTTTTTACTTTTATAATTCTATTTGCCTTGGCCCCTAAGGCCAGAGGTAAACTAAGTTATTTCCTCATGATCTAGTGGTTCGTTTCTTGTAGTGACCGATAAAATTTATTTCAATTATTGGCAATCACTACAATTAAATAAATATGGACAGAGTCTAAATATTCTGAGATTTAGAAAGAATTAAAAATAAAAATTCTATTTTTTGTTCATTTTTGAGAGAAAAGCCTATCTTCGTTAATCATTCAAAAGGTTAATTTCTATGGATGGTCAAATATTACGGAACTTGGACCCCAAAAACTTTTTGAAAATGTATTTATTTATTATTCATATAAATTTAATGTTAGAATAATAATAATTAAATTTGCACAATTTATTTTCTTTTTAATCCTAGTACCTCAAGACCGAACATCGCTAGGATTTTTTTTTAATTAGGAAAAAAAACCGAAAAAATCAAAAATAGGGTCTTTGCAGTTAGACATATGACCTATCGATTGGGTCATTGGCAAATAGTTTCCAACAAACAAAGATATCCTAAATATATTTTATCAAAGATAAAACCTAGCACAATCGATTCCTCGGACCCGAAATAGAAAATTACCAAATTTTATAAAAATTGTTAAAGGTCTTTTCAAAAAAGATTTACAGACATATATATATATATATATATATATATATATATGTGTGTGTGTATAAGAATTGGACATTTAATAATAATTATATATAGATAGATAATTATAAGATTTAAAACTGTTTATATTTTGTTACTATAGCAACACTTCTCCTACCTTCTCTATGAAATTCTTAAAAAATTACAAGAATAAAGTGTGCTCCATATAATTTTTGGGCCGATAACGATTAGTGCATTTCAAAGACCATCTAAAAAACTTTGATATATGAATAAAACCGTTAGAGTGAATTTTGAGAGAATCGAAGGAAAAAAAAACTAAAAAAGAATATCAGTAAACGAATTTTCCCAAAGATGAAGAACCGTTTTTGAGGAAAAATATTACATACATACATATACTATCCATCTCAAAAATAATCGGACAAGATAAATCTTTGGTTTCGACTTAATGGATAATTACAAGACCTACATGAAAATAATAAATTTAATAATAGACAAAACATAATGATGATGATGATTTTGAATTTCATGTAGCTCTCCTAATTATCCATTAAGAAACAAAAAATACAGCTTGTCTAATTACTTTTGAGATGGAATGCATATATATACATATAATACATGCAAGAATTGGTCATTTAATAAAAATAGATTAACTTATATGGAAAATACATTATATCCAGATGATTCAAGTTTGTCATCTTAATTTTTCAATTCTTTTGGTCCAATCCTATATTTAATTAAATATATTCACATTCATTAGTAAATTTTATTGAAATCAATTTAGAATCATTGAATAAATATACGTTCCTTCAAGCTTATCCAACGATGAACGAAGTCATTTATTTAATTTCACTAGCGATTTGATCAAAATTCATATTGAAATTCACTGTTTAAACTTATTGGAAATTCGTATTAATATTCAGGTAGTGAATTTAAGTGACCAACCCAGTGAACCTTTTTAAATATTAGCACTCTTCCAAGAGCGCTTTATGCTCCTTTGTTCGAAAAAGGCCACGATGTTTGATCAATAACGAATTCGAACAATTGCTAAAGCATCTCTCGATTTTTTTTTTTTTTTTATATTTTCCAAAACATAAAACATTACGAAGAATAAAACTTTAATGAGTTGGAAAACGGAAACAGCAGCCACCCTAACAACAACATATTATTCGTTATTATCGATCTTGTCCAACGATTCTGATGAAATAAGAAATTTGTTTTGCCTTGATTCAATTTTATAAGGCGTCTTTAATTCATTCTATGAAAATATAAGACAAAAATTATATTTTTAGCAACATGATTTATAATAATTTATATTATACAAGTTGGATCATATTTAAATCGTCTTTAATTTTTAATTTAAATTTTTTTTTTTTCTGAATGTTTTTCAAAGTTTTAGCTTAATTCCGAAATATAGAGAGCTGAAAAGTCTTAAAGAGGAACATAGAAATATTTTTTTTTTTTTTTAATTTTTGACAAGGGAGGAGAGTTCCGATCAACCCCCCCCCCTCCCCTCTTC
>JAAAKE020103008.1:0-13735 GCA_010014785.2 Anisolabis maritima
TATATACCAATTATTTTTTTATTATTATATAATCGATAAATCAGAGTTATTTTATTAATTGTCCTTTAGAAATTTTAACAATTTCAGATATAATCGATTGATTTTGAGATATTAAAAAAAAAATATTTTTCTTCAATATGCAGGGAGGCACAAAAATAAGTTCCAAAACATTAAAAATTACATTGAAATAACAATAAATTAAAAAAATAAATGACGAAGTGGCTAAACCCTTAACGAGGATGTTATAAATTTGGAAACGAGTCTTTGAATTTACTCTGAAGGATTAGAAAAATTAAATAATACAAACAATTGAAGTGAAAGATTATTATGATATTGTTATATTCGAATTATTTAAAAAAATTTAAATAAAGGATTCAATTCCGGCTCTCGAAAAAATTTTTTTATCCTTTCAGCTGCTTTTGATTTTAATCGTTCAGAATAAAAAAAATATAACATTAAAGAAAAAAATCGATACGACTCAAGTGGTACTTTATTTGAAGTTCAAATATGAAAAATCAAAATATCTCTTTAACTATTCACTTTTTCGAAATAATACCCAAATACAAAATTGTTCTATTCGTCATTTTAAACAACTTTTGCTTGAAATAACTTTTTGTATTTTTTACACTTAATGAGGGAAGTTTTATATAGTCCGCCGCTCACGAAAGAAGACAGGAGTATTAGAAATTATCAAATTTGAACAAGGTTGTTAGGTTTCGGTGCCAGGAAACTAATCGATTTTGGCATCTTGGGGAAATTTTAATACCAAACCAAAAACGTTTAAATATTTTGTGATATTTTTAACTGCTATTTAATACAACTCGACAACGGCTTGTTCTTCCAAGTATATGAAAAAATACCTGTTGCATGTAATCAACATGATAATATATTAATCAATTATGAGTATTTTTGGTTGGTGAGATGATAATATCTTAATTCAATATGCGATTATATCATCCACTAACAAAAAGTTTGATATTATCTCCACATCTATCATCAAATTAATATTGTTTAAACAATTAGATCACTATTTGAAATTCTAATGATTATATACGGGCAAATTGATGAGGTTAAAAAAAGTGTAAAATAAAAATAAATTTAGTAAAAATGCTTTGATTTAAAATCCACTGAAAATAGGAAAAATTATTGAATATTTGACAAAATATAAAATAAAAATTTTCAGTGCTTCTCGGTTTGGCCACTAGAGGCGTTGCAATCGCTGGTAATCCTTTTATTTCCTTTAAATGGTTTTTTTTTTTTAAAGATATAAAATTTTTTTTTCTAACAAAAGTTGTTTGAAATGATAAATAGAACAATTTTGACTATTATTTCACTCAAATTAATAATTAAGGAGATATTTTGATTTTTCTGGTTTTAACTTCAAATGAAGTACCCCTGTAAATGGGTCGATTTTTGCCTAGTTTTAATACATTGTGTTATCATTGAAACAAAGCCTATATACAAAATTCCAGATCTCTAGTTCATCGGGAAGAGTTTGAAAAACTGGATTACATAATGTTGTCCAGACAGACAAAGCAAATTAAATAAAAGCGTTAAAACGCATGTTTTTAGATAATAAATAATAGGGGAAAAAAGTTACTCTCTAGGTTGGGCTCTCCTCAAAAATTTTTCTAAATATATGTTTGAATAAAGGAATCTAGAGGAACCAGGTAATTTTGTGTATGATAATAAATTTATTGATGGATGGATTTTAGTTTACCGTTCAACGAGGTATTTATTCTCCCTTTCTTACCCGAGGATATTTTTTGCTATAATTGGATTTGTGTTGCGTCGCAGCTTAACCTCTTAGCTACTCGTTTCCTCGATAATAAATTTAATATTTTCTTCTATGAATTTCAATTTGTTTTCTATTTTGAAAAAATAATCAATTTTTATTTTTTATTTTTTTTTTTTATGAAATACCTTGAACTTTTTGGCAAACATTAAAGGTTTCGTAAAATACCTATAAACAAAAAGGTCTAAAAAAAAATCTTATATAACAATACACCTATTTATTTTAGATAATAAAAGTTAAAAAAAATTTGTTATGGTCACTAGCTCTCCCTAGCCAGAATGGCTTCTCTGAAATTTATGTTCTTTTTTTTTCCTTAGGGGGTCAATTTTCCTTCTTGACGTTGCGAATGGAAAAGGAGTCAGTCTCTGAGGACTATTTAGAAACATTCCTAAGAAAAATCTTCATTTTTTCTCTAGGTTTTATCGGAAATTGATATAATCGAAAAGTTTAAAGTCTAAATGGCCTCGGATGCCGAAAAGAATAAAAAATAAATTGTCCGTTCGACTTGTTTTTTTCACTGATTATTTAGGATAATTAAGATCTTTGAATTAGCCACTTTATAAAAATTTTAATTCAAGAAATTTTATATAAAAAAAAGTAAAATTCCCCTGAGATTAAGATTTTTCATAGGGATGTTTATTTCTGAATGCAAGCCTAAGAGATTCGTTCCCCAATGCTTGTGAATTAGAAATGCTCATAGAAAATAATCAGCTTTTAGATGATGAATAAAAAGGCGGAGGGGGTAGTATAAAGGAATTAATTAATTCCACTAAGTGTCCCGAATATAAATATTTGATATATAATGAAGATGGCATTGGCATTGGCCTTCGTAGTTGAACAGCCCATTAATAATAAAAAAATCGAACGAACCAGCAAAGCAATCTGACCTCTATTTGCCTCTCTCTTAATTGAAATAAATAGTTAAAAACATTTAATTACATTTTAATTATATTGGTTAATTAGAAAAAAAATTCATCTTTTGTCTTCCAAGAGATTTGGGGTCGGCAACAATTAATTATCTCTCACTATTATTCTATTTTAAAAAACAGAGGTAGAAATAATTAAATAGAAAATTGAAATTATAGGAACGGAATTCCCAAAGATAGATGAAATCTAAATAGATTTTTGTTTGTGAGGGCGTTTCGAACGCTTGTAACTTTCTTCTTCAGCGCTTTAATAATAATAATTTGATATTTTGTTCGCTGTCAAATTCCATATTAATTTATTGCATATCAAAAATTTTTTTTTGTTTTTATTGTGAGTGATATGTATCGGGACCAGGTACCGTTTTATCCATCGCATTATTTATTTACAAATATTCCGGGCTGCTTAGAGCAGGATATTTACTAACAAACTTATCCAACGGCCCTGGTTTCTACATTATTATTATTATAGTCCTGAAGAAGAACGTGTCAGGCGTTCGAACAATTAAAGTTTTGATGTAAGGCCATGATGAGAAATATCAGTAAAACTTTTCAATATTATTTTATCTTGCTGTCAAGAAGGGATTATTTTGTTTTATTTATAAATATCTCATTTTGCCTTTGTGGCAATGGCTCATGAAGAATACTCGAGGTGAATAAGTGAATGACGACCATGAGTTCCTAGAGCTAAGAATGGCATTCTCCTTCCCCTAATTGCCAGGCTCCACCCTCCCTACCCATTCAAACAATGCTGTGCGCCGGGCCGGCTTGCTCTCATTGCCAACCCCGAATCAGAGGAAAAAGAAGGATAGTTTAGAAAGAGGCATTCCATTATTTTGATGCAATATATTTCTTTTATTTATATAAGTTCTCCTTTCAATCCTAAGGTTTCCCTATTTGTGAATTAGAGATTTAAAAAAATGAGCAAACAATACGAATACAATAGCAAATTTTCTTAATTTCTATTTGGTTTTGATTTTTGCAAATGCGCTTCGCCTCTGAATATGCCCTGAGTTTTTTTTTACACATTCTGAGGAGGCCAAAAATGTCAATAAAAACATCCCATTTGAAAAGTCAGAGATTAAAAGGGGTCGAAAGTATCGGAGAGTGCGTCGATCGCAAGATAAACAATACAAGATAAAAATAAATTGTTTGTGTTGATTAAATGTTATTTTTAAAGTCCCGAGCAAGCCAGACATGCCTAATTTAATTATACAGTGTGAGGGAATCTATACATTAGCAAAGGGGGCGTGTACCTCCACCCCGCAACTTCAAAAATAATTTTTTATGATTTGAAAAATAGTGGCGGATGTTTAGAGGGGTGGGGTGGGGGAGACAAGGGATTCTCTGAAAACTAACCCCCCCCCCCTGTGCCCTTTTTTTTTTTTTTGTGTTTTTTATTTTAAAAAAATTTTTAATTTTTTATAAGAAGGGTTTTGCCCCCCCCCCCCCCCTATCTCCACTAAGTAATTCGAAGCCCTTGATTAAAAATATTCCTAAAATTTATCTATACCCCTACGAGACATCCCAGTCTTAGAAGCATATGTATATTTTTAAATAAATAAATAATATATATTTTTTATATGATAAAAGATTCTAGTGGTGGATTTATAATTGTATAAACAGGTATATAATAAAAAAAAAATACACAACTGATTTTTCGGGTGAGGGGGGGGGGGGGCTATATAGTCTAGCTTTAAGGTCCCAGGGCGCTTTGGATACTATACAAATAACGTTTGAGATAATAAAACTTTAATGAATATAATAAAAAGTAAATTTTTAATTTAAATTGAAAATGTAAATAAATAAATCATTTAAAATAATCTATTTTTTGGCATATATGTTCCAAATAAATAAGGTATACAATATGCCAAATAAATTTTTATTTATTAGTGAATTATATAAATGCGGGTTTTACATAACTCTTCTAGAGTCTGAAATTTCGCTAAAGCTAAAATTAAATTTTTTTCATCTTTATATTTATAAAATATAATGAATCCTAGCAGCGATTGTTTTTTTAGCGCTCCTTAGAGGATTTATTTTTGAGGAGAATCCATCCAGACAGGATATTTTTCTTCGTTTTGTTATTAAATTTGGAATTTTATTTGACCTTTTCTTCAATTTTATTTACTTTGTTTTGTTATTTCACATCACCTATAGTACTGAGCGAGTCTTTCCTATAACACGGTCTAATGATAAAAACTAACGTCCATAAAAATGTTCTTCAAACCAAAGCTGTTTTAAAACGATGCTTAAAACATTTTGTATTTGTGTAATTATTTCTTTTCATATCAAAAGATCACTTCGATTGTTGCCAAAAGTTGATGCATTCTTTGGCCCCCGATTAAAATCAACTTATATCTAAAATTTTGTTCCTCCATTCAAAGGCTCACAACTATGTGATGACCAAATATAAAAGTTTGTTCTAATCGCTTAAGTCGTTCGGTGGGTGTACTGACTCACAGCCGCAGTGGAGATTTTCAATGCATTTTATGAGTAGCTCAAATCTCCATTTAGGAAAAAATCATAAGCCTAGAAGTCAAAAAAGCATTAATTTCTTATTTTAAGATAATGAATGAATTTTTATTTATAATTCATTTAGAGAATTAGAAAAAATTCATTTGGAAAAAGTATTGTTTCTTAATTGTTGGCACAACGGTTCTCTTTTTGTCTGGCATTAAATTAACGTGCTCAATAAAGGAGCAACCGAGTATTTTTAAAATGCACTCACTGCCAGAGACACCTGATGGTTTTAACTCCTATTTTAAAAAGTGTCAGGTGTTTATATATATATCATGCCGTCACAAAGTGTTTGTCCATGGAATGTCGATGTGGTGGATCTGTAAATGTTTACCCTTTACAAAATAAACTTATTAATTTTGTAATCTTATTACAAGTAAGCAAATTCTAAATAAATAATCCTTTCTCTATTTCTTAAAAGACTAATTAATGATTAGAACAATTATTTTAATAGTTTTTGAGGTTTTGTCCAAGAACAATTTCCAACCTTTTGAAACAATCAGACGCATGCGCAGTAAGTGATGCGCATGTGTTTTTTACCATTTCTAATGCTCTGCGCATGCGTCTGACGGTTTTAAACGGCTTAGTTTTCTGTCCCTTTTCATCTCAAAAAAAGTTAAAATTTTAAATTTATATTCTAGTTTAAATCTTAAGCAGTTTAAACTGTTAACGGCTCGGCTAATTTGAAGCTGACTAATCGTCCAGTTTTTCGCAAGATAGTGTTTTGTTCAAATATAAGAAATCCTTCTCTTCGTTTATGGGGCACCCAACTAGAAAGAACGCGATCACGAGTTACCCAATCTAAGACAGGCATTAAGTCTTCCTGCTCTATCTTTGTGTAAGGCGTTATATTTTATAAATAAATAAACATCGCTTTTGTCGAGGATGTACTTTTTTGTAGTTTTTTTTCACGTCGTTTGCAGAAATTATTCCATGTGAAGATGGAAAAAGAAATTAAGTTGTTTACTATGAATTTTTTATTTTGATTATAAACTTTTGATTTAGGAACAAAAAAGAAAAATTCATTTCATTTGATTACTTCAGAAATTACAATACAATTGGTTTATAAATAAAAATAATAATAAAAGAAAATCGTAAAAAGATATTTATTATTCTAGGAACGATATAAATTTATTTATATTTTGTTAACCGATTATTTTATTATTATCTATATAACCAGGGCAGGGTAACATTTTCCAGGCAGCTATGTCTCAACTTTTATCCTACCCCCCCCCCCTGAATAAGTTTGTTCTTCGATTCTATATGAGATAGTAGAGGAGGGTTTAATTTGTCTCCCTGCTAATACCCTACTAGTTGATTATATTTACATGTTTAATAAACAATTTATCAGAAAAATTCCCAAATATATTAAGAAAACTAATTTCTTTAAAAAAGTTTTTGCTTCATTTCATTCATTTATCCTGAAAATTGATCCCCCCTCCAGTAAAAAAAAAATTCTGGGTTCAAAGAAAAAGCATGGAAACAGTAACGTAACTAGAATTTTGGGGCAAGTTAATATTTCAAATAAGATTCCTTTAAACAGAGTTTATTAACCCCAGATCGATAATCGAAAGGCCCCAGTGGTATCGCCTTATGATAGCTACGCCCCTGATTTGGGGAAAATAAAATCATTAGTATCTTTTGTCTCTTTAGGGAGTTTCGTGAGCAAGTCAGGAGGTCTCCCTCCTTAATTATAATTTAAAAAATTTCGAAAAAAATAATTGCAAGATGAGATAAATTCATAATAAAAATTTGATCTCGTCCCTCTGGCAAACAAAATCATAGCCTCGCTAGTTATAATATTAAATTAGGAAGGCTGAAATATTGGTAAAATTTAAAAATTATATTCTTTAAAATCATATACATTTTTTTAACTCTTTTAACCTGACTTGAACTTGGGGTCACATTGAGTCTGCGCTTCGAAGAGTGCCAAATGAATCTAAGGCCCTCCTTTAATCGCCACATTATTACTATGCGTACAGTTTTAGAAATGAAAAAATACAACAACAATACAATAGAATGATAAATTTTTAAGTTGTCTTTTCGACAGGATTCTTATATTTCATGGCCTATTTATAATTTGTTTATTAATAACATTTCTAAATATATTATATATATAATGACAATTTATGGATTTATTTATTTATAATTAAAAGCAAATTTAACAGGAAAATTTTTACTAGTTGTGTCCTGTGAAGCGAACCATTGTTGCACTTACCTCCCTTACAAGGCGTGCGGTGAGTACTGTGCTGAGCTCGGTATCCCGTAATCATTTCGTAATCTCCATTATCTCTCCTTACAGGGAAAGCAACTTCGATGATATGGTCACATCCTTGCATCAACATTAAAATTCCTTTAACTTTTTTTTTACGATCTTCCATTGTCATTTTATGTACTTTCATGTCTTCAACTAATTTGTCTTCAGCGATTTGGCAGGCACGATGGAAAAAATACTCGACCATATCAAAAAATCTTGGATTGGATGCCGCTGGGACATCTTTTAATCGATCCGGAATTTGGTGGTCGGCATAATTGCGTTTGGATTTTAATTGAAAAGCGACAGGGCAAACTTTTAGGAATGTGCTAATGTCTAATTGAGAGAAATTGTGCTTTAGGGGCACAACGGATTTCGATATCGATTTTAAATGAAACATTGTGTTTGGTTAAAAAAAATATATAAAAAAAAATAAAAAAACACTCGATTCACTAGGGGTGTTGAAAAAAGATGCAATTGTCTGGGAGAAGGGTGTAGGGCCAAATATATGTTACAGGGCAATTGATCGGCTAGAAATGAACGAGATATTCAGCGGTCGGGAAGTTATAGTAGTAGGCATTAGAGGAGGGGATCAGTTGAGTGTTTTTCAAGGTCGCCTGCGCGTGCGTATTGCAATCTATTTACTGTAGCGTCCTGACTGCTCTCTACCGACAGTCGCTCACACTAACAAGGGGCTTTTATTTCGAACGCCTATTTCACTCCCCCAAGCGCGAAATTATTTTTTTACTAGCTAGTACAAAAAATTTCTCAAACTAGGTTATTATTTTATAAAAGTTGCGGAATTTGGTATCCCAAGTTCAAGTGAACTCGGGTTCAAGGACAGGGGTGGATTTGATGCGTCGCACCAATGAGGGCCACTCAAAAAAAATTAGAAAAGGAAGAATAAAATTCGGAAACTAGATGTAATAATTTATGAAGGTTCAAGAAACGAAAATAAAAAAAAATAGATCTCTATAGAGGACGCTTCAAAATGGCTTGCACAAATTCGGCTTCTAATTAAATTTATTCAATATTGTTTTTATTTTGACTTTAACCTTTTTTTATTGCATAAATTGCGTTTGTAGTAATTTGCATTAAATTGACATCGAATTTCCGTGCAAAAGAAATCTGGGTCCTGTGACGGCACTAACTTATTCGTATTAGGGGAGGAAGGGGGAGGTAAAGCCAAAAAAAAATCCTTCAGAGAAGGAGGGCAGGTTAAATTTTTTATTTTGGATATTTATCAGCTCGGTCGTCAGGTACTAAATATACTACCAATCAGTGGCAGATTTACATTGTCTTATTTGCGACATGGAGCCACCAAAATGGAAACGGAACAAATTGTACATCTCCCTTCAGTTTATCTCTGTTAGCAGAATTAAATTCTGTATTAGTTTTTATGAGTTGTGCGGCCCCTTAGTTTATACTTATAATTAATACTATAAAACAATATACAACCTACTAAAAAATTTAAAACGAAGGAATAAGAAAGAAAGAAAGGTGGTAGCGATTAGTAGTTTGCATATGTCAACCTGTCTTAATAAATGCAGATTATTATTATTATTAACTAATATCCCTCCTTCAAAATATACATTGCGATGAGCACTCAAATTTGTAAATCCTCCAATGTTATTACTCGCTTTTTCTAAAATCTATATTTTTCCCTTAAGTGTTTGTGTTCTTAATTTTTGATATTTAAAAAAAAAATGTTTTTATTTCTTTAGTTATTTTTTTTTCTTATTTTCTTACATTTCTTGCTCCCAGGAAGACGATAACTTCCTCTTTGAAAATTCTACTTTAAAGCAGTGTACATTGGGATGACTGGACGTAAGTTTATGGTAAGATAGGAATAGAAATGCCCCATGGTAGAGGGGGAGCAGTTCGCCAAAGTCTCTGTGATTAGTGGGACCCAACCGTTGAGCTATTAGGTTCAAATTATATTTTTACAATTGTCCCTGAAGCTCTCCTAAATATTCAATGTCCATGTTCAAAGAGCTGTGCTTTTGCCTATAAGTGGAAATGATAGGCGGAAATGTAAGCATTTTAGGGTGTGAAGGAGTCGTCCTACTACGTTGCTACGCCACCGCTAAGCCCTTTTCGTAGATACGCCACTTTGAACATTTTGTTCCAATATTTCCAGAGGGATTATTTAGAAATTCTGCTATTTTTTTAAAATCAATAATTATATAAATTTTTAATATTATATATATATATATTTTAATATTATATATATATATATATAATTTAATATAGTAAGTTAGTTATATTGAGAAGAATGGCAAAAAAATAAGCATAAAAATTTTATTATTACTATAAATTTTAAATTTGAATTTTTTTTTGGGATAATAAAATATTTTTAATGATTTTTTAACTTTATCAGACACGATCATGAAATTAACTTGAAATATGAAAAGTTTGAAATTAGGTTTTTAAGATAAAATATATTGATTTTAGAAAGATTAAATTTTATTTGGGCAATTATTATATTTTATTTTAAATAATAATAAATTTTTTTTTTAATTTTTATAAATTATATAATTTGACTGAGCCGCCATAAAGAGTTGCTAACTTTGCTTCGAATCTATATTGATAATCCCACTACTAATGTCTTATTAGAAAATTGGATTTGACATTTCGTTTACACGTTTATAAATTCAATTAAATTTTCCTTTAATTTAGTTTATTCTTTGATTTCATATTTGTATTTAGTTCAAATTAGCATATTTATTAATAAATTGATGTCTATATTAATTATTTAAAAAAAAAAATGGATTTTTTTGCTCTTACTTGAAAGTTAGTATTTGATCTTTATTTAAAATAAAATTTTCTTAGATATTTAAATAGTTAATTTTCTTTAAATTAGTATATATAATATTCAAATATTCATTGGTATATCATTACTTAGAATTAAAAAATTGAATGAAATTTTGACTCAAATATAAACAAAAAATATTCATTTTTTTTTTTTTCTCGGCTAGGGGGGTTTAATAGGTTTAATATTAATTGATAATTATTCCAATTTTCTCAATTTAATAATAATAATTTCCCTTTTTTCCATATTTTCAGAATACTTTCCTGACTATAATTTCTCATTCTACCAGCACAGACGTCCAAGATCCAATTGACATTTGGTGAGTTTATTATTCTAGTTATTTTAAATTTTATATACCTATATTTATATAATCTACTATTTGAATAATAAGTATTAATATATGAATAATTTGAATTAAGATAAAGAAATATATATATATATATATATATATATTATTTATTTTTTTAAATCTTTAAAAATATACTATATTAAAATATTTTCAAACAAAATTCGAATGATTTTGAAATGGAAGAAATTTTTAGTTGAATAAAACAAAATTTTCTTTAACTTTCAACTTTATTGGGTTAATTTAAATAATAAATATGCCTACATCTTACTAACAAAATAGGAAAGAGCTTTTTTTTATTTATTTATCATGATTGAATTATTCCTTTTCGAATTTTGATTTTAATTAAAAATAATTTTTTATTAAAATTTAATAATCTTAAGAATATCAACATATTAATTATATATTTTTGATTAAAAATATTATTTTTGGCGAATGCGTTCCTTGAGGAAATGAAGAAATTCAAATCCCTCAATATTTATTTGTCTCCCACTGGCATCACTTTATAGGAATGCATCTTGTTACTTTTGTATATGTAAATATTTCACAGGCTCTTAAATGACTTCATAAGCAAATTCAACAACCTAGGAGAAAATAAGTGAAAAATAAACAATTGTATTTAATAGAAGGCTCCATAACTTACAAAAAACTATTAATAACAAAACACATGTTCCATTTAAAAAAAAAATTGTTGTTTAAATAAAATTAATCCATCCTGATTCCTGCCTTAAAATTATTTCATTAATGTCTTCCAAATAAATAACTTCTTTTTTCATTTCTTTTTCAGAATCCTCTAAATTTCAACTTCACCCAATGCAATAGCTGTTGACAAGTGAGTTTATTATTCTAATTATTATCTTATTATTTTGCTTATTACCAACATCGATAATGATAATTTACTTCTTTCTATTTAATTCACAATAGCATATTTATTAATTACTAATTGCCTCTGGTTAATTACTTTTAAAAAGAATTGATATTCTGCTCTGTCATAAAGGTTAGTATTTGATATGTCAATTTAAAAAAGAAATAGAAATTTCTTATTAAAATATTTAAATCGTTTCTCTTCGGATAATTAAATTCGAATCATTTTGGAATGGGAGAAATTTTGGGTTGAATAAAACAAATTTTTCTTTACCTTTCAACTTTATTGAGTTAATTTAAATAATAAATAGGCCTACATCTTACTAACAAAATAAGAAAGAGCTATTTTATTTATTTATCATGAGTGAATTATTCATTTTCGAATTTCTATTTTAATTAAAAATAATTTTTCTATTAAAATTTAATAATCTTAAGAATATCCACATATTGATTATCCTTAAATATTTATTTGTCTCCAGCTGGCATCGCTTTATATGAATGCATCTTGTTAATTTTGTATATGCAAATATTTCACAGGCTCTTAAATCCGATTGGGGAATATTATTATATGTGTAATATATATATATATCGACACATAATAATTCATTTGTTGTCTGTTAAATTTTCTCCAATTTTATTTTAATTTAAAATATAGAATTGATTAAAAGTTTCTGAGATATATTCATTTTAAATTATATATGCAGACTTTGGGTCCACCAGCAAAATAAATACTAACTAATAACTATTAAATAAACTAGGATTTTTTTGAAGTGACTGTTGGGATGCATCAACTCAGCAACCAAAGTGGATAAAATAATATTTCCGAGTCTCGTGAATGTTTCAGATATAATGGTCACGTCCTTTGTCAGGTTTGATGGACTCCAAAACGTCCACGAGCGGAAATAGAAAATGTTTTATTTGATCCTCTCGGCTGGCTGACTTGAGTGTATCATATTCCTCTAGTGAAATAAATAAAAACTAACTTTATTAAATTTTATATTGGTTTGGGGGATTTTTTTACTAACCATTCAAAATTCAGGATTTTTGGAAATTCACTTCAATTTCGGATTTAAATCTTATTTTAGAAATTCAAAACAGGCATAAAATATAATATCTCACTATATCTAAAAATGAATATTTTATTTTTTCTACAAATATTTATATTTTTAGAGCCAATTAAGGGATTTAATTAATATTATATTAATCCTTTAATAACAAAGCCTAGTAGATAGATATTTCAATATTAATATTTTTCTTTTGTTCGTTAAATTTTATAAAATGGTTAATTATTTCTTAATTTAAATCATCCTAATGTCTTAAATATAATTAAGACCCCGATTCTGCAAATCGTTACCTCGACCTCGCCCTAAACAGTCATTTTGGAAAAGTGCATGTTTGAACTAGAAAAATGATTAAATTGAATATAAAACATGTTATTCGTCAAAATAACTTTGATTGCAAATATTGAATAAATATACTTAATTAGTCATATAATTATTTATTTAATACCTCTTTATTTAAAATAACATGAATATTAAAATATATATTTAAACTTGAATAATCAGGAAAATTCAAATAATTTTCTTAATTTCTTAGGATGGGAATTTAGGTTTAAATAAAACAATTATTAAGAAAAAAAAACTATTATTTTTTAATAATTAATATACTAATTAATAATTACTTGTATTTTGTTTTCAGAAACTCTCCCTGTCAACTATCAACACATCGAAGTCATCTAAAAATAATTAAGTGAGTTGTCAAATAGGAAATGTCAGCATCATATGTAAGTAAATAACCTAGAGAAATAAAAATATATATATATATATATATATAAATGTGGATAGAATAGTCCTAATATGATTATAAATGAATAATCTTGTAAATATAAAAATCTAATAATCTAGAATGTTCCATCCACCATCCCCAACCAACCACCTATACGCGCAATTGTTTATATAGCCTCTGTCCCCACTAAGGCTCCAGACATGCGCAGTGAGCACAAGTTAAGAGCGGCGACGATCGCTCACTCCCCGCTCCTGGGAAGGGAGCAAAGGTGGGGGCTCTCACCGCTCTCAACTTCTGCTCACTGCGCATGTCTGGAGCTTTTCATACTTATTCTGTTTTATTGTTTAGGAAAAATATATTTATTTATATTTCTCCATTTCATTCTCATTCTGATTTATTTGGACAAATATATTATTTATATTTCTCCATTTCATTC
>JAAAKE020103019.1:9630-21065 GCA_010014785.2 Anisolabis maritima
TCTCTCTCTCTCTCTCTCTCCTCCCATTCTTTCACACAGATAATCATGCTCTATTTGAAAAAACAGTCCCGAAAAAAATCAATCACTTCAATTCTAAATCCCCTCTTAAAAATATCTACAATCTTAAATGTAAACATCCAACTGAGAGACCACATTTTTTCAAGAATAAATTTAAATAATAAATAATTTCAAACCGTGTGACTTAAATATCGTAAGGGTGTTCGAGTCCTATAAATATTGAGAGTTTAAAAAATAAGGAAAAACAATCAGGAAGAAGCGTAACCTTTTAAAATATACAATATTCCAATTTTGATTAAATTATATTATTTATTTTGAAATTTTTTGTGATTTATTAACCTAAAACTACAACCTCGTTCCAAGGACGCTAGCTAATTAAGTCATTATTCAAATCATGGTAAGGAAAATGAGTAGAAAAGAGAGAAAATTCTGTTCAAAAAAATTTCAAGCCTTTATTCTTTGCAATAGTCTGAGTCGAAGTCATTTTAGAAATGCTATTAAAATATTCGTTAAAAATGGGCCAAATAATCACCTTTATGTGTTTAGGAGAGACGCCAGCCCATCTTTGGTTACTTCTTCATTCTATCAAAGAAATAATACCGTTGGAGTAGAGTAAAAGTTCTGGCATAATCCATGGGTCACTCATATGCTTTTCGGTTTTGTCGATAAATTTATTTATCCAAATATTTTAAAGAAAAAGTGCCTTTTTCTTATAAGATACAAGAGATGGAGATTTCAGATACTTTCATTCACATGAACATGTGACTCTTAAGAGTACCGAAACGTCGTTTTATTAAATATTTCAATTTATGATTCTTTTATTAAAGAAAAAAATTTTAAATAGTGTTTTGAGATCTATTTTATCTGATATTAATATTAATATATGCCTCGAAGCGGACCTAACAAGTCAATTTTTCTAACAATTTTTTTTTTGGAAATTAAATTTCTCATTTTTTTTTTACAAAAAATGCAAAAACCAAAAAATAAATATATAAGGTATAAAAGAGATGTTTAGTGTGAAGGCATCATAAATAATTAAAATTATTTTAAGGGGATTGATTTTGCTTTTATTTAAAGCATCATTAAGCCTTATGTTTTAGATATATTTGCACAATTTTATATAAAATTTCCTCAAGAGATAAAGACAAATAGATTTTATATAAAAATTATTTAAAATATATCTAAAAATAAAAAAAAAAAAAAAAAAAACTAAATAAAACCTTTAAATAGGAAAATCGAATATCTTGAGGAATTTTTATTATTTTTTTCCCCTCTTCACTCTATACAACCCTCCTGGAATATTCCGGACATCCGGAGTCATATATTAGTCATTATTATCTAATTTGGAAAAGTCTATTATTGTATGTTGGAATTTGTTTCTTGTGTATTTCCAAATTATCACTTATAGTTCTCTTTGAAAACCGCTGATGAAGCAATTGAGAATGTATAGAATAATAAATTAGCTGAGTTTAACTTAATTTATTATAAAATTCATATCTTTTTTTTTTTTAATCAATGTGGGATATAGAATTACACATAAAAAGAATTCTCAGATTAGTTTAATTGAAATATCTGGTTTTTAGAATATTTGCCCAGAGACATTGCCTCAACATCTCAGTCCCATTCCATCACTGTTCATCTTATCTTTTTCTCTCCTCCTCTTTCCTCTTCTGTCCCTTTCACATAGAGATAACCATGCTCTACTTGAAAAACACTCCCAAAAAAATCAATCATCTCACTTCTAAATCTCCCCTTAAAAATAATGCACTGAAGTACTAAATCTTAAAAAGCAATATAAATTTGATAAATAGAATGGGGAACAAACGTCACTACTTCCTTATTTGTCATAAATAATAAAATAGATAAAAATAAATTATCAAAGATATCACTGGTCCGCGATCGATATACTGAATGAATCACTGAACTGAAGTTAAATCGAATACTCATTAACTGTAAAAAAAAAGCTGCTGCGACAGAGACAACTCTAAAGGGTTATCTCAGTCCTTGTCTTATAGTACAGTCACGTTTAAAAGTTTAAAAATTTAAAAATATTTATTTTGCGCAAGAGCACTATGGCCTAAAGAGGACAGCTTTAATCCTTGATTGTTTGAATCAAACACAAAAGATTTCAGATGTTTTTAATTTTTTACTATAATTAAAATTTGTATTCTTAAGAGATAAAAATAGCTTTTGGCCAACCTCAATTAGTCTAAAGCAGCGATTTTAAATTCTCTAAGAGGGCGAGAAGAAATGAAAAAAAAAAAGATAAAAAATTGGAAAAAAAAACTAATTATTGAAACTAAAATAAAAAAATATTTGTCCTGGGAGAGGACAGTAAATATGGGATGTAAAAAAAAAGGATTCGAAAGCCTGAGCTAGGCATAGTCTTAAAAAATGGTCTCATAAAATTATAGGATGTATACCAAGATAAAAAAATTTTGTTAATCAAAATTTAAAAAATGAGAGGGCAAATGAAAAACGGTTTTTTTTTTTAAATTTATTGATCACCTGAAAAATTTTTTCAAATTATCAATCTCTTTGGGAAACTCCTATTTTGAATTTTGAAATAAGGTGTTAAAAATTTTCTAAAATAATTAATTTTACAAACTTATTAAAAACTATAGGGTTATAATAGATGGAAAAGTCTTCTTGGAAAAAAATTGATTTCGCCAAATAACGCAACTAAATGGTATATCTGAATTTCGCAAGAGAAAAGAGCTTTTCTCACTGGCATAGATCTAACACTTTAAAACCAAAGATTAAATGCCCAATTAATCAACCGAAACATGATGGACTGACTGACAATTTAGTTGTTGAAGACTATGAAATCACCTGTTTATGTCTATTTTATGCCCCCATCCTATGGCCGAGAGGTTAGATATTAATAACCCTAAAAGTCAAAGGTTTGGAAAGATGTGGGTTCACATACCCATGAAATCCGATAAAAATTTATTTAAATCAAAAAATAAAAATTTACATGGACCATCGGATGCAGAAAAGACTAAAAAAAATTCTAATTGTATATAAAAATTCATTGTCCAGCACAGGGTTTTTGCGCTAATCAAATCTAAAAATTCCCAATTGACGTTTAGACCAAATTTTACTTTGTCTTTGAAACATTTAATTTATCAACAACTACTAGGCCAAATGACACATGACTCTAATCAATTTATATAAATTTACTCATGATAATAATTTCTTAATGGACTGAAAATGACTAAATAAAATTTGTTCGAAACGTTTCAATTGGGAATTTTGTTTGATTGGTGAAAAAAAAATCTTCTTGATTGCATCTTCACAATTCTCCAGCAATTACTGTTAACCATAATCTCTTTTATATAAAATTTCATATTTTTTTTTATAAAAGCTCAAATGTTTTATTAATTATTATTATTATTTATTAATTGATATTTACATCTGAATAAAAGAAGGAGAGAGTAATGCCCTCGGTTATAAAACGCAGATCTATGTTCAAGGACACGATTCTTATTGTATGCGATTTTAAAATGCAATAATCGTACCTTTATTATACATATATAATATGCACCTGTCTAAAAAAAAATGTATATACATCATGCCTAAGAGAAGAGGACAATCGAAAATAAAAAAGGTGAGATAATATTGGGCCAAAACAAATATATATAAAACCACAAGAATTTAAAATATCATGGACGCAATTGGCCACTGTATCTTCTCTCATGGTTATATAATTATTAAACAAGACCCCCCTTGGTGCTTAGTGTGTGATAAAAAAATTTGTCTTCCCCATGTGATCATTGAGTGTTCTTTCTATAGGTTTGCTTGAAGAAAATATGAACTTGAAGGCAAGGATTTGGATGTTTCCTTTTTGATGAGACAATTTTTGAAAGTCTATAATTCTTTGTCAAAATTTGAACCATTCTCTCTTCTTACTTTTAATATTTATTTAATTATTTATTCATTTTTAATATATATTGATTATTACTAGTAATTTATTTATTGTTATCTGTTTATTAGTTTTTTATTTTTTTTTTTGTTTTTTTCGGCAACTGAGGCCATATAAATTCCGTGCTTATTTATTTAAATAAATTTTTGTCGCTCAGGACGGGAAGGGAACCTCTGACCTTTGGTACGTGAAGCCAGACCTCAAGCTCTGCACGAAGGGACAGGGCTGTTATTATCATCTTTTGTTAACTTCATAAAGAAATCATTAAGCATGGGCTTTTGTAAGTAGAGATTTTTTAAATATTGACTCTAATCAAACTTTTTCTTTTTGACTAAAATCCTAGATGATAGGTATCCTTGTATTCTTAACGGCACAAATGGCCCTAAGTTTCTGAACGCGCCCCAATAATAATAATAATATATAAACTTATATAAGCTCTTTTTTTGAGGCTCCAGCCTTGATTCAAATATGATTTTACATATTTATGGGATGGGGCCTGTAGTATGTGATTAAAAACTGATCTGAAACAATTTTTACTTAATTATATATTTAGAATAATAGTAAATTTCAAGTGAAAGTGTTGTACTTTCAATCAGCTTAGAGAAAAATAATTTCATTATTGATTTAAAGAAATATTTTTATTTATATTATTCACCTGATATTTAATATCCTTGAACCAAATTTACCATTTCTAATACTTAATAGAAAATTATAGAAAAAATCTTGAGTAATTTTAGATAATAAATAAAAATTTAATTGCTTACAAAGTGGGGTCTATACACGTGTAGAATCTTTCTTTTAAAAAAAAGAGAAGGTTGATTGAACAAGAAGATAGAATTGAATCTTCTAATTTACTGGTTAGGAAAATGAAATTTTTGGACCTCCTTAGTTAAAAATTGTATTATTATAGTGACACTAGTTTCAACATTTCAACAATTTATTTGGATATCCAAATATATCTCTTTATGCAACCCAAGCTCTTATTAAAATATAATTTTCTACTAAAAAAAAACGATGTTATTTGGGGAAAAGGGAGAGGGGGACAATTACCCCAAAATGACGTCACTTCTTGCCGACCTTGTACCCTCACGCCCCTGGTCTGACATCAGGAGAATGGAGGTGGGAATTTTATCTAATTTTGTTTTTAAATAAGCAATCCGTTCAAAGAGTAATAAAAATTTAAATAAATGCATTTATTTATTTATTAATATTTAATTTAAATAATTAATTATCTAATAACTGTTATTTTTAAAATTTGAATTAGATATATAAAATTAACTTTCACTTAAGGTTAAATGAGATTCCATTTAAGAAATTAAATTTCGCATAGAATAAATAAATAAAAGAAGTGGGGCCAAGCGATGTTGCCGCGATGGTGCAAAATCCTATTCGCAATCTTTTTCATTCGTTCAAAATTCCACTATTTACACTCTATGTAACAATATCAATTTTTTATCATTTTGTTAGCTAATAATTATTAAAATTATTAGGAATTTGGTCCCTTTTCCTTGGAATGTGCTGTGCAGCACCGTTTGGCTTAATAAGACTACCCCGGAAGTCATTAAGGCATTATATAAAGAGTGGTAGAATTTTTTTAATTTCCAACAATTAGTGTCTTTACAGTTTTTCTACATGGTCGTTTTGGTTGTCACTGCTAGCCATACTCAGCCGGATAAAAATTACAAAATATTAATTTTCGTTTCTATATTTTAACCTTTGACACTTATTTATGGTTTGTGAATAAAAGATAACACATAGCAACACATATACATACCCAGTACATTGTAATACATGCAAAGTCGTGTAGAGCACGAGACTCTAGGAGCGCCAAAAGACCACAATTCTCAAAAGTAAATAAAATTTTAAAAATATGAAATAAAAAACTCTTATTTAAAAATCCTAATATGACAACATATATAAAATTTTACAAATGCGCAAAAAAGGCTAGGCGTAAGTAAATATAAATAATTTTTTCTGAGTGTAATTTGCAATTGCTGGTTTCAAGTCATAATATATAAGCATTATTGCAGGGGTGAGAACTTAAGATAAATAAAAATTTATTTTTTTGTACAGGTAAATTCCTTTCTCTGTGAACAAACAAAAAGGATATTCCTAGAAAATAACAAACTTCCTCTTTTAAGTCGGGTCACTTGTCAGATCCAAGTGCATATGTGTGTATGTGTGTGTCAGAGTGTGGGTGGGATTTTTTCCGGCGCCTTCTGAAATTCCAAACAAGAGGAATAGAAGAAGCATTTCAATGTCCACGCGAACCTAACTGTTCTGCTTGGAGGCAGAAGAGCATCCGGAAAGTAGGTCCGAAGCGGTGAAACCGGACGCCGGACAGCCAGGGATTCATGAAATTTGGAACGAATCGATTATACTGATTCGAGACACAATTAGCCATCACTTGTTTTATTATCAAGCAAAAGAACATCCCTATTCAATTCCTGGAAAGTGCAACTGATCTGGTTCTAATTTGCCTATTGCCTACTAATCCAGTTCTTATTCACCTGTGCAATACCGGTCTCTGTCTGTCTCAGTAATTAATTCATTATTATTATTCAACTAATTAGTAAGTACTTCTTACACAGGCAGATTTCTGCACAGGCGCACAAGTCGCGTACCTCATAAATCAAGGGTGCCTCAAAATTCAACTCTCAAAATAAAAAAAAAATTATTTTATTTAATTATTATTTTTTAGAATACTAGATTTTTTTGTTTTTAACACTTTTACTGAAACTTAATAATGCTTGTACCAATAAGTTTTATAACTAATACCATCTGAACATTTGCAACCTATGCAGCAAGTACAGTAAGGCAGTTGCAATTTTATATTGGTTAATTTTCAATGTTATTTCTTTATATCTCACTTTTTTGGACCACCGGTATAGTGCCTACCAGGTTTAAAAACGTGCGGTTAGAATGCACATTGTAGGATGTAGGGATTATAAAAATATTTAGAGGGAAGCCTCAAAATTGAATTGCGCCTGAGGCCTCTCAAGTGCTAAATCCGCCACTGACTTCTTAATAATTCTTATTAGGGAAATATCTGGACTGTGTTTTCAAAATTGCAGAAAGGTGTAAAGAAAGAGGGGAAGAGCTTTGGGCGTGGCCTTCCCTCTCTTCTATAGACAAAAAATTCTTCAAATTCTCAATTTTTTAAATAGACCCAATTTTGTTGATTGTTAGAATTTTTAAAGCATTCGGTCTTTTTTTTAGAGGGAAAAATCCTATTTTGTTCACTTAAACTTTTTCTCTGTCCCCCATCCCTCCATTGGCTATTCTACAATAAAAATTAAGATTGATAAAATATAAAGGGAAATGACTCTACTTTGAAACCAAATATATTCGCGCCTTTTTCGAAATTTTAGAAATGTAGAGAGGGAGGTGTCAATGTGGCATTTTTTGCACTTAACAGGGGGATAAGTTTTCTGCAACTCCGAGACCGAGCTTACTATAAGTACCTTGCCGTAGTAACTAAGAAGATGAGGACCTTCTTATTCTCTTCTTATTGTGAGTTATAAATGTTATTCTAATTAGTGAAATGTCAATTTTTAAGTAAAAAAATCCAAAAAAATAAAATATTGTCACAATTAACAAAATTTTGTTGGAATTTTTGAAAAGGAGAGTAAATTTTGTTCACTTTTTCTATAAAAAACAAAATCTAATTAAAATTTTGTTAGCGATAATGGTGACTATTTTCTTTTTTACTTCAACTTCCTTTCCCATTTAAACAAAATTTGTTATTTTGAAGAGATGAAAAAAATTTTAAAAAACACTGAGTGTTCAATATTTTTTTCAAAAAAACGAATTTCCCCTTTGAATATAAGAATAAGAATGAAGTAATCAGCAAGTAGACTAAACTAGATTATTATACAATTAATAATAATTGAAGAATAAATTAAATAGTGTTATTCAGGAGTTCATCTGGTCCAATCACTTTAATTGAATGCTGTCGCATATTCTCATTAACAAGACTATAAGACTAATATGTAATATTAAAACAAATTGGATGAATCATAAATCAGCGTTAAATTAGGTTAGATTTCCTATTATGAATGAATTTTGAATATAAATTTTTTTTAGATAAAAATAAAAATAAAATGAAGATTAGTACCCTTTAGATCAGCGGTCGGCAACCGGTGGTCCAGGGACCACAAGTTTTTAATACATTTTCATTTGAAAATTACAAAGCTTCAATCGCATTAAAAAAAATAAGATTTTTAACTTTTGTTGAAAACAACCGAGCAGGCACATAAAACTGGGCTTGAAATAAATACGGCTCTCCGTCTTTCAGTGACGTCATTGGAGTAAAAAATCTCTTCAATTATTTTGTAATAATTAAACAACCTTTAAAGGTTTTGTTATATTTAATATATGCATATTAATAAATTGTTGGTTCACATTATTTTACAAATGTAAAAAATTCATATTAGTCCGCGGGATTTCACATTCTGAATTTAGTGGCCGGTAAAGTCCGAAAAGTTGGCGACCTCTGCTTTAGATCCTTTATGCGAGATAAAAGAAAATAACATTGAAAATGAAAGTTAAACAGATGGCATTTATTTAGGCGAGAAATATTTTTAAACACCAAAAAGAAATGTAAAATCTTATTAATATAATAACATTTATTTTATGATGCATCATTTCAACACAGGATCATCATTTTAAATAAATTCTTTATGCTTTTCGTAAAATATTAAAAAATATTAAATAGATTGGTAGATGACAATAAAGAAAAAACAGTCTTCGTTTTGGTCATAAATCGTGAACATCTTCAGAGTTTGTGTTCTTTAAAACATTTATTTTTTAATTATATAAATTTAATAACAAACATTGAGTATTAATATGCCTCTTTTTTTATAATTGAAATTATGATGTTATTCTTATATCGACAGCCTTAGAGCGCTGGGGATGGATTTTTGGTTAAACAAATACCAAAGATGAGCGGGGTATAATAAATAAGAAAATATAGTATAAGCTATTTCTTGATTTTCTTCATCTCCAATATTATTCCAGCTATTTATTATTTACATCAAAAATATTAATTATACTGTATTCCAAGATAACATTTTATTTGCATATATAATTGGCCTGTATTTGATAATATTAATATATTTACAGAAATCCTCCCCCTCCCCCAATTTTATAGGGGGAGAACGGAATTAATTTGTAAAAATTCTAATTTTTCAAATGCGGATAATATTTTACTATTTTTTTTAAAACCATTTCAACATCGGAGGTCAATTAGTCCTCTTCCTTATTTATATTATTTGTCAGCCAATATAATATAAATAAATTTTTGTCACTCAGGGCGGAAAGCGAACCACTGACTTTTGGAACGTGAGGTGAGACCTCATCAAGGACATAGTTTTCTATTAAATAATAAAATTAATCTCTTGTGGTAGAGAAAACAATTTGGAATAATTACAAATAGAATTCATGAAAAGAAAGAGAAGGGCCTGCAAGGCACAAGGCCCGAAAAGAGCAAAATGATATTTGCTCTGAAAAAAAAACAACTCCCATCTCTTTTTAAAAATGGAAATATATAAATGTTTAATTATAATTATATATGTTTATTTATATTAAATTAAAATATAAATTAAGAGGGAATGATGGCTAATAGAAAATTAAATATGAAAGCCGAAGCCTGGTATATAGGCAACAGTCAACTCCCACTATGAGACTCATATTATTATTATTAATACGAAATTAGTTATTTAATAGAACAGAAGTTGATTTTCTATTCTTCATTTTTCGAATAATAGAAAAATTGATTTTGAAAGCTAAGATTGAATAAAGGAACAAGGAATACAATTCAAGTTCTTTATTGTCCTATCTTAGAAAGTGTATAGTAAGCCAGGTTGTTCATGCTCTTTTTGTAACACATTATATGTCAAATAAAAGTGAAATCGCTTTTGTAAGAAGAGGGGGAAGGGTTTCAGCGCGGTGATCATGATCATGAAGTTACAAGAATTTCAATTTATTAATTAAAATAAATGAGTCCAGGGCTAATCGGCGGATATATGGAGAATATTAAATAAAAAAAGTATTTTAGAAAATAAAACTCCTGACTGAGTAATGAGGTTTTTTTGAAGAAATTTTGGGAACCTCTGGGATATTCTCTTATATCATCTGTTCAGTTATAAATTTTCCTCCTCTTCCATTCTTTTAATGAGACCTATTTTTTTCTGAGAATAAAACAATCCTCGGGTTTAAAAGAACTATAATTAACTAAACACTGATGCTGATTAACCATAGGGTTAAAGAACTCAGGTTCAAACCTACCCTCTGACAAATAATCTCATACTTGGGAAGATACTTGAACCCATTCAAGAAAGCTGAGTTATATAAAGAGAGATGTGATCATTTTTCATTATATATTTATAGGTTTGTAAACTCAATAGAAGTCCTTTTCCTCATTATGCATTAAAAGTTAAATGACTATTTATAGTCTTCCAGAGAGTGAAACTAAAAAGGCTAAGGATACACGTGCCCCAAGTGAGATAGAAAGAGAGGCTATCTACCTGAGAGCTGGTAGGCATAGGTAAGTAGGTGGCTGAGGTGTCTGCAGAGGCAAAGGCAAAAGCAGTGGCAGAAGCAGAGGCTGCAGTCCGACTACTCAAGAGCTACGTAGCCCTCCTATCTACGGGTCTACGCTCTGATTGCCTGCGCAGCCGCCGCCACATGATGATATTTTTAATGCATTTACATTTCGCACATTAACTCGGCGATATTTTGCCCGACATGCTCTACGGGAGACACGCAGCCTGCCTCTCCCTCTCTTTCTTGTTTATGATATTTTTCAATGTCATCTATTTTTTATCATACTATATTTTAAATCGTTTTATTTATAACTGTGTGTGAATTAATTTTATTTAAAAAGTAACAATAATAAACATCCTGAGAAAGTATTAAGCAAAATAGTTGGTATTTATTAAAAGGCATTGGGGATTTACCAAGATGGCCACGTGTGCGCTCTGGCAAAAAACAGGTGTAAGAAATTTTATAGCATAAGCTTTTGTCAAAATAAATTTAATTGAATTTTTTGAATTTTGAAGAGATTATATTTCACATTTTTTTTTTTTTTTTTTAATGAAGTTGAAACTTTACAAATTAAATAAAGATTTATATAAATATATTTATTATTATTATTCACTCAGGGACTCATCTCTGGTGACTACATGGATGGCGATTACGAGTTACTCAAGCAAAGGCTGGCATTCTTGTGAACTCTTGATTCCAGCCTCCCCATCCCATTCAAACGTCAGGTTGTGCGAGGAACCAGGTTGCTCTCTCTCTCTTTGTCATATTTATTACTTAGAATGGGCGAAAAGAAAAAAGTTATTATATTCAATATTTTTTTGATATTTAAAAATCACTTGAAATTATTCAGCATCTTTAGTGATAGAATTATATAAAAATTTTCAAGATGTAGGGAAAAATTTGACAAAACAGGGTATCTTGGATATGGCGGATTTATTAAGCCATA
>JAAAKE020103019.1:21165-39024 GCA_010014785.2 Anisolabis maritima
TAAAACTGTTTATTACTTTTATCACATTAGGTTCATGTATGAAAGATCAGTGGTTCGCTGCCCATCCTGAGCGACAAAAATCTATTTATATTATATTGGCTACGAATTAATAGAAATAAATAAGGATGGAGTCTACATGGCCTCAAATGATTCAAAAAGACTTTTAAAAAATCCCATTAAATTAATTATCCATATAATTGTGATTTAGTCAAAGTCAATTTTTTAACGTTAAATTACCCCCTTCTACCCAACTTTCCCCTATAATTTTGTTAGCTATATATTTTTCAATTCTTAAATATACCTGGATGATGCTTTCAAGCTCAAAGACACATATCTCAAAACAAAAGCCTTAGCCAATTTTGGCAGACATTTAAGTTACTTTTTTTCATATCTCTAACTGATCCTTAAATATTTTTTTATCTAATTAATCATATATACATTTATATCCATTCAAACTAATCTATATTAAGTAGAATGTTAAATTAAGCTTTGGTATGTAGGCTTCCACTTTCGTAGAGGATAATTGAAGGAAAATTTTCTTAACGCCTTTATTTTCTTAAATGAAAAATTCTGAATATGTCTGGGATCCAACTCCTATCGATTATGTACAACGCCAGTTCTCTATGCAGTACTTTTAGAATATGTCAAGGGCAGAAGACGTGGAATCAACTCAAAAGGTAGCCAAACAAACAATTTACTAGACAAAAAAATGTCAAATGAAAAATATAGAAAACAAAATTTAGGAGGAAAAAGAGTTACACCAAATCGGCCTGGGGCATAAAATTTCCACGTTTCCGCTCATTCTTCTTCTTCATTAATTCTTTGATATCATTAATACAAATATTCAAAACACATAAATGCATTTATCTTATATGATGATGATATAGATTACACATAAATAATATTTATTATATATAATAATTTTCTTCTAATTTTGTCTTTGAAAATATTATTATTGTTAATAATCAATCCAATTTGTCAAATATTGTATATACAAATTTAGAGAAGAATACTCAATTAAATTGATATATGTATAATTTGAAATTTAGAGAAGCTTTGCTGAAAATGTCTGAGAAGATTGATGATTGACTTATAATTATTTGGAAGCGAGAGAAGAAAAGATGAGTCACTCTGAAAGAGAGAAAGTCGACAGACGACCCTCCGGTCAGCAAAACAACGTCAACCTGCTCCTCACAAAAGCCTTCAAAAGTCCGACTCCACTTGTCATCTCGACATCACCACTCAAAAAAACCAACGGTTCTCTTCCGTTTTTATTTTACTTTTTTATTATTAACACACAAAAAAAAGCATAGAAAATTATCATCTCCTGTTAGGAAAAAATTATGATTTATCGAGAGGAATAATGATTTTACCGTTTTTTTTATAGTATAAATAAAATATACCGGTAACGTTCCTGTTCTTTATTTCATAAAGGCATAATATAGTATGAAGTCTTGAAAGAAATATTCATTCTGACTCACATATTATTAATATATATCAAATAATATTTTCTAAATATATAAATTATTTTAGAGACCTATTTATTATTCAATTACGAAAATAAATAATAAAAAAAAAATATTTCTCATAAGGTTTCTTTAATTGCGTTAATTTCAACACGTTTTCTTTGTTTTGTTAATTTAGAATTTTTTTATTCCAAATATAAAGTTGAAACATGATACCAGAGCAGTCATGTAATAGGTACAAACCAATCCCAAAACACAAGTTTCAAATTAGCTCACGAAGCATACAAACACTATACAATAAATTTAAAGGATTTTCACAGCCTGCTTTCGACGGTCCACGTACCATTACCCCTACTGAAGCTCTATTGAAATTTTATTTTTTTCATTTATAATTCCTATAGCAACTATTTATTCATATTGCGTTTTGGCTCCTGTCTTTTGAGGCAGAGAGATCCATGTTCCAATGGTGAATGGTTTGCTTTATGTATCGTAATATTCGTATATTCATGTATCGTGTAAAAGTCTATATGACCCAAGATGCCGAATAGTTTAAAAAAAAGATAAAGAAAATAACTTGAAGAAGTCGAACAGGGGCGGCAAACTCATTAGTCACCCAGGGTGGAGCAAAATATAGATAACTATGGCATTGTAGAACAAAGATTTTGTATTTCATTCTTGTAAGATCCCTTTTTTAATACAACCAAAAAATCTAAAACTAAGAGACTGAATTCAAAAAACATTGAGAAACAGTGATTTAAATTGTAAAAAAAAGCCCTATATACATTCAATTTATAAATGAAAGAGGCTTTATATGACGATAAATTTTATTGGAGTATACGGTAAATTCATTACTAAAAAAAATACTATTTTTAATTGGTCTATCATAATTTCATTTAAATCAGAAATTTAAAGAAAACCATTTTATTAATTTAAAAAGCAGGATGAAAAAAAGAAGACATTTATTAATGTTTTCTTATAAAATAAAAATTTTTCATAAAAAAAAATTGCCGTTTTGCTCTCAATAAATAAATTTAAATTTTTTTCTTTGCTTCTTTTTTAATGGATTCATTGGTTCAAGAAAAAAATAATGAATCTATTTTTAAATTAGCCTATTAAAAATAGTTCAATCTTCGAGAATGACATCATCTACGTTATTAGGATCATTAGTTTGGTTTTATTATAATTTTCTCTAAATTAAAATTCTTTTGGTAAAATATAATTAACTTCAATTTTTTTCTTCATTATTAATCTTTTGTTTTTGAAATAAATTAATTTTTAGTTAAAAAATTTCCGATGATGAGAAAACTATTGAGAGAACTGAAAGTTAGACAACCAAATATACAGAGCTTCTTAATTGGTTTTCTAATGAGTTAAAGTATTAAAAGAAATTCATTTAATATTTAAATTTTATTTGTGAAAAGCGTCAAATATAATAAATGATTTAACGAGATGCTGATTGGAGGAGGGCGTTTCCTTCCAAAACCAAGTGGAAATCATAGAAACGGTCTTAAAATAAGGACAGATATGGACAGATACTGTATTACCAAATTAATATATATATATTTTCACTGAATATAGGGAAATCTCAATTCAATAATAGTCCAGATAGAAAGGCACAAGAAAGGCATTTTTCCCTACAAACTCCATACAGGGAAAAGATTCATTAAAATGACATAATGAGTTTATGAAATGTGATTAAATAAATTAACCAGTTTCGAAATATATTTTATCTTGGAAAACAATATTGGTACCCAATAAAATGATGAAAAGTCAAAACTACTATACTAGTATATTAGAGAGAGCCAAAATATAACATTTTATTCTGTAAGATTAATTCAATAAAAAAATAGTACTCACCGATGGATGGAGACTTGAGCTCAACAAGTAGTTCTGTCTTGGATGTTTTCTTTGTAAATAAATCATGATGTTCAGTTTTCTGAGGACTCGGTGATCGCCTTTCGCCTGTCGTCTTCTGAGGACTGGAAGGTCTTCTTGATTTTATTTCAACGTTAGTAACAGAATTAGAGAATATTTCAGCGGATTTTTTCGGACTACTTGGACGTTTAGCTGGTTTTATAGTGCTAGGTTTATTTATTTTAAAATGATCATCATTCATTGATGGTCTCTTTTGAGGACTTGAAGAACGTCTAATTGGTTCATCATAAGTTGGACGAATTGATTTCATATATCCTGGAATATTATCCTCAGGATAATGGCTCTTGTGAGTGACCGTAGTGGCTTCTTCCGAAATGAATTTGGTTGTTTTTTTAATGGAATCATCAATTGAAGATCTTTTTCTTGTTATATCAATATGCTCTTGATAATTTCTGGTTGGTTTCATATATCCAGGAATTGAATCTTTCTGAGTGACGGATGTCTCGTCATTAAATTCTGGTTCTTCTTGAGGTCGAATCGGCGTTATATCATGTTTTTTCTCATGATCTTGGCATTTCGTGGGTTTCATATAACCAGGAACCAGTGAAGTCTGGTGCAGTTCTTGGTGCTTTGACTGTTTTATATGACTTGAAGGAGTTTCTTTTGGGGAAAATTTTTGAACGGTGGGATGGTCGGGATGGGTTCTAGTTGGTCGCATATATCCTGGCCTTAAATCATCGGCAACTGGAGAAGTTTTTCGGATCGTGTCGTTTTTCGTTGTCGTTTGAATTGTCGTTGTCGTTTCGGATGTTTCCGTCTCAAAATTGCGTCGTACTAGTCGAATTTGAGCTCTAATTCTTCTTCTTTGATCGTATCCAATGACTTTTTCCAACTGGAAAATAACATATTTAATTTAATAAAAGTCAATTTTAAATAATATCAAAAGCATTTAGAATTTGTCAACTAGGCAACTAAACACGCATTTATTAATATTTTATTATAAAATTTTTGATTTTTGCCTGTACAATCAGCTCAGCTCATGCATAATATTTTTAATAAAGATATGGGTGCATAAATTAATTTCTTTGCATTGAAGATGAACATCGATTGAAATATAAATAAATTATTTTATAAGAGAGAAGTCAGGTTCAGGAAAAGGCAGCTCTGGATGCTCAATAAAATTCAAAATTGAGACGTTTCGATCGAGGTTTATTGGTACACCACAAGTCTAATTTGATAGGTGTGTTGTGTCCAAAGGTGGTCAGCATATATTTGAAATTCATAAGCGACATATATTTGAAATAATTTATATATATAAGCGACAATGATGATTTCTAATGAATGTGTGAATGATGACGACTAATGAGCCTGTACTATAAATCACCATCATTGTCGCTTATCTATACATTGTTATATGTATTTCAAATACATGCTGATCATCTTTAGATTGAAGATGAACAAGCAACATTGCTCGAAACGTCTCAATTTTGAATTTTAATTGAGCATCCAGAGCTGCCTTTTGCTGAAACTGACTTCTCCTTTATTATAATTACAACACGAAACAATTCTCTTTTTTCATCTATAAATTAATTAATTAAGTAGCCGTGGATAAAATGCTGCTGATTTTTTCCGCTATCTTTAAATAAATGCATTCTCCCAGTTATGGCTAACAAGCAATATTTAGAATAAAGTGAATTCTTGTCAGAAAATTTTTTGTTTAAAATTTTATTTTTACCAGTATATTCCCATGTTTTTTTATTTATTTATTAGTTAACCTAACCTCAATTTTAGAAATAAATTCAAATTCTGCTCGCAGCCTATGATGATTGCAAATTCATAACACGATACTCAATGGCCAATCAGCAGCCTCTCAGGGAATACATTTTTGAATTATAAGATTGTATAGATTCATTAAATGATATTTCGTTCATCTTTTGAAATCATTAAGGTTAAATTAATATTTAATAAATTATAATGTTAATTTGCCTAGTTTACACGTTTTTTAACGTTATTTGTACTTACCATATTTTCAAGTATTACTAGATCGGATATCTCTTCAATACACAATTCCCCATCAGCTGATTTAGGTTTTATTACTTCTCCACTAGGACGACGTTGAAGAACATTTGTTCGGGAATTTGTTTGCCTTAATGCGACACCAAATCTATTTCCTCCCCGCGAAGTGGTATTTTCACTACTTTCTTTTTCAGTTGTAATTTTTTTTATAGTATTAGTAACGGTAACTTTTTCTCGATTTGGTAAGGTTTTACGATTTTCTAATATTTTTTGTGATAAATCAGGAGAATTTTCTTTATCTGAAAAATCTCTTTTTGGAGATGGACTTTGTTTGCGTTTGATAGGTGTTGAAATTGTATTATTTTGAATATGGGGAGAGATGGTTCTTTTAATTTCAGGACTTTGTCTTCGAGGACTTGATGATCGAGGAAAATCATTATATTTTGGAGTTTCTTTATTTCTTACTGGTGATCTGTGAGGTTCCCTCTGAGGAGAAATGGATTTTTTGTTAGGAGATTCGTTTGTTGAATCTTGATTTCTAACAGGGCTTCTTTGAGGAGAAATTGATTTCTTTCGAGGAATATCAATTGGTGATTCATAGTTTCTAGTGGGACTTCTATGAGGTTCTCTTTGAGGAGAAATAGATTTCTTTCTAGTAGTCTCAATAGTTGGTTCTTGATTTCTAACTGGGCTTCTATGAGGTTCTCTTTGAGGAGAAATAGGTTTCTTTATAATAGTTTCAATAGTTGGTTCTTGATTTCTAAATGGGCTTTTATGAGGATCTCTTTGAGGAGATTTCTTTCTAGTAGTCTCACTAGTTGGTTCTTGATTTCTAATTGGGCTTCTATGAGATTCTCTTTGAGGAGAGAGCGATTTCTTTCGGGGTGTTTCACATGGTGATTGTGGATTTTGTTTGGGTTGGTAAGAAGAGGGTCTTTTAGATATTGGTTCTTTTCTTACTGGAACAGTATCTTCTTTAGGAATAAATCTACTAGTTACTGGAGCATCTTTACGCCGATATACTAGAATATCTTTAGCTGGTGATTGATTTTTGGATAAAGCTTCAGGTTGGTAACGTTTCAAAACATTTTTGACAGGTTTGGGTTTAATTTTCTCATCTGTATATGGACTTTCTTCTTTAGGAAGCAAATATTCTTGACAAGGAGAAATTTTTGAAGAAGGATATTCTGAAGGAGAATGTTCTCTTTCTCTAACCAGATTTGGTGAATGTCTAGATTTTTCTGGAGATAAAGGTCTTTTATTATCTGAAATAGGTTTTTGATCTATTAAATCCTTTTGATATTTACTATCAATTGAAAATATTTCTAAATCTGACTTAATAGTTTTTTCATTCTTTTCAATTGATTTTTTATCTTTATCATGAGGTTTGGATCGAGTCAACGTAGTAGAATCAATTGTATATTTAGTATCAATTCTTGTTTCATCTTCGATTTTGTCTTCATTATATTCATTTTCATTAAGAATATTTTGAATTGAAATATCATTTTTCTTGTTAATATTTTTTTTTTCTTCAAAGCGTCTTGCTTCAAAGATAGAAGGTCGACTTAAAATATCTATTTGCCTTGTTTTTTCTTTATTCTCAGTATTTGATGTTGCTATTGTTTCGAAAAGTCTCTTGGCTGATCGAACCGCACTGGGACTTCCTGGTACTGTATTTATTTCAGGAGCTACTGTTGTTTGAGGAGCCTCTAACGGAGCATTTGCTTGAGCTGCATTATGTAAGAACTTATTTACTCTATCTGCAACAGATACATTTTTAAAAGTTTCTTCCACTTCAGATTCTTCGTCAAGATCAGTAACTTGTGTATCTTTTCTAGTTAATCTAGCAAATTCTTCAAATTCTTCTAAAGGTTCCGGTTCAATTATAGGTTTTATAAAAGATTTGGGTTTTACAAATTCTTCATCTTCAGGTTCACTAACGCGATCTGCAAATCTTGGTTTTCCACTTTCATCATCAGTTGATTCAATTGGGAAAGGTCTTTTAGTATATTCTGGTGAACTATCTCTTGGAGATCTTAAGGCTTCATGAGAAATTTCACTTGCAAAATCAATTTCCTGTTCTTGTCGAATATCATCATATATTTCTAGGCATTCTTGGCTGTCAACGGTCTTTAGGTTTACTAATATTTCTTCAGAAGAACTTTCTTTAATTTCAATTGGTTTTGATGATTTAATTATTTCTTTACTATTTTTAGGTTCTTTCGAGATTGGTATTTTATTCTTTTTATTTGTTGTGTTATTATTAATCATTTTATTTTTAACAGGTGAAGGTTTTTGAAGTTTAGACACCGGTTTAATATAGCCTTTAGTTGGGGGTGATAATTTTGTAGTTAAAGTTGTGGTCACTTTCGTTGTGGTATTAATTGTTTTAATTGATGTATTTATAGATTTACTTTGTTTTGAAGATGGCGTAACCTTTATTACTGCCTTATCGCTGCTTGATTTAGAGATTTTAGAGTTTGAATCTGTAATTTTAGGTTTAGTAAATCGTGGTTCTGATTTCTGTTGAGGCAATGATGTTTTTGGAGTTGGTAAATGTCCATTAGAAATTGTCTTTTTTGATGGTATATTGGAAGGTTTTTGTTTAGAGACAAGTTTATTTTTAGGTTTTTCTGGTGATTTAGCTTTGGGAATTCCTGATTTAGTAATAAATTTATTGGATGGTATATCATCTATTAAAAATTCTTTTGGTGGTTGCTCATTATCAATAATATCTTGTGAAATTGTTTCGTTGTTACTCAAAGTTAATACATTGAGAACTGAATCAACATCTTCTTTAGTGACTCCTCGTGTTGTTAGAAGAGCAAGAGAAATATTTGGTAATGGCTCCTCTTTGCAAGGTTTAACAGTCTCAGGACTAGAGACTGTAGAGGAGCTTTCAACATAATCTTGAGTTGGTTTCTTTTGTGTTCCATTACTAATTAGATGAATCTTATTAGAAGTTATTTTAGTGGTTGATTTCTTTGTAATTTCTTCTGATTTAGTTCGTTTCTCTAATTTTTGTGGAGTATTAAGTATAATTTTAGATTTGGATGGTTTCTTTTCAATTTCTTTCTGTTTATTTAATTTAGATGGAATAGATGTTTTATTTTTGCCTCTATCTGGGGAATCATATTTTGGGCTTGACTTTTTATCCAAAGTAGTTTTAATCGTAGTTTTAAATGATGGTCTTTCAGGGCTAGTTGAAGGACTCCGATCCTGATCACAAGGGCATTTATCCTTTTTAAAACTTTGTGGACGTTTTAATTGTTTTTCACTAGTAGAACGAGATTGAGTTTTCTTTTGATCTTCATTTAAATGAGTTTTTATATCACTCTTAATATTAGTAGTTATAACATCAGAAAAGATGTCTGTAGATTTTGATGGAATGGTAAAAGGTGTATTTTTCGGCATTTCATTTATAGGATGGGCAGGTGCAAACTCCAAAGTATTTGGACGAATTTCAGGACTAGTTCTAAATCCCTTAATTGGAGAGAAATTTGTACGTTCTGGACTCGTATCAGTTGAATCTATTACTTGTTTCTCTTCCGTTTTTTGTGAACAAATTCTAATTTCATGGGCAACAGATCCCTCTGAGCTGTATTCTGGAGATTTATCTCTCAATTTACAAGAAATATTTCTTTCTGAATTTATTTTCTCAACATCTTTTAAAGATTTAGATTCATTTTCTACACTTGTTTCTATTTCTTTCATGCTTAAATTGTTATGTTCATCTTCAGATTCAGAGGTCGTTCCCCTTGAGCTGCCTCTAGATCTTGGCCTGCTTTGACGCTCTTTTTTCTGAGATATTTCATTTTCAGAGGCAGATGGACTTGGAGATACTCCTGGGGTAGAAGACCGTTTTTTTGTTGAATTTTTATTAATGGTTGATGAAAGTTTTCTTTTGGATTTAATAATAGTACTATTGCTAGTTATTGACGTATCGGAAGTCTTCCTAGTTAATAACTTTAATTTATCATCAGTATCTTTTTCAATTTTATTTGAAAAAGTATCTTCTTTTATTTTATTTATATTTATTTCATTTTTTAAATCATCATTTCTTTCAGGTTTTTCTTTTTTATAAGAAGTGGAAATTTTTGGGTGACTATTATGTGAAGTAATTTTTGAAATATTAGGAGTTCGATCTGGGAATAATGAACTTTCTTCCGGACTTTGTGAAGTTGTAATTGGAATAAAGCCTTTTTTATTTGAGGGCATTTGAGATTCTTTTATACTTTCTGTTGAAATTGTTTGACTGCAATCGGATTTAATTTTGGTGATGGTCTCAAAGGGGTATTCCTTTGTAGGACTTCTAGTTGGACTTCTGGATCCAGTAGGAGTTAATGAATCATCATATGTAGGAGTTTTGTTTGGTGTATAACTTCGGGTGGGAGAAGCTCTAGGTGTATAATCTGGGCTGTTGCTTCGCGAACGATCTATAGAACAAGTTGGTGATCTTGGTGATCCTTTCTCAAAACTTGGTTTAGGAGAAATATAAGTCGGTGATTCATATGATTTTACTGGACTTGATCTAGGAGACGATCTGGAAGGAGAATTGGGAGGTGATTCATAAAGTGATTTTATAGGGCTTGTCCTTGGTGAAGTACGGTTTGGTGACTCGTGATGGGATTTAATTGGTTTAGGAGACCCACGAGTTGGTGTTTCATGAATAGACTTTATAGGACTTGATCTAGGCGAAGCCCGTGATGGTGATTCATAAAGTGATTTAACCGGACTTGATCTAGGGGAAGAGCGAGTAGGTGAATCGTGAAGAGATTTAATTGGACTTGCTCTTGGTGAAGGCCGAGTTGGCGATTCATGAAGTGATTTAACCGGACTTGATCTAGGAGAAGAGCGAGTAGGTGAATCGTGAAGAGATTTAACTGGACTTGCTCTAGGTGAAGGCCGAGTTGGCGATTCATGAAATGATTTCACCGGACTTGATCTAGGAGAAGAGCGAGTAGGTGAATCGTGAAGAGATTTAACTGGACTTGATCTAGGATAAGCCAGAGTTGGCGAATCATGAATTGATTTAACTGGACTTGATCTAGGAGAAGCTCGAATTGGAGATTCATGAATTGATTTAACTGGACTTGATCTAGGAGAAGCTCGAGTTGGCGATTCATGAATTGATTTAACTGGACTTGTTCTAGGAGAAGCTCGAGTTGGAGAGTCACCAGATTTTACAGGACTTGATCTTGCGGAAACTCGGGTGGGTGACTCATGGAGGGATTTCACTGGACTTGACCTAGGAGAGGCTAGAGGACTCACTGTATTTGGTCTTCTAGTTGGAGATTGTCGATTTATTCTATCAGGACTCCCTCTATCCAAAGAGCATTTTGAAGATGACCGAGAAGGAGGTGGTGATTGGCGAAGAGACCGTGCAAAGGCATCATGAGTTGGTGATGTTTCAACACTAATTCTTCTAGGAGAAGTATAATCAGTATTATATGTCGTTTTATATTCACCAGGTTCTTTGCTATAAACAAATTCTGTTGTATTATTTTTACGTGCTTCTGTTGAGACTACAGTCCAATTGGGGGCATCACCCGGAGTAGAAGGCGTTGGAGTACTTGGTACATCTTGATTTAGTTGTTTAATATCATCTAACAATTGCATTTCTTTATTTCTTTCTGATTTTATAAATGCATCACTTGATTCCGCAATTTTTTTGACTATTTGTGAGGTTGTTTTATTAGTAATATTAGATATATCCTTTGAATCTTTAATAGTTGAATGTTTGGAAGGTTGTGTTGTTATTTTTTTATTGTCATTAACATTATCAGAATCAGTAATATTTCTTAGAAGATTCTTTGTATCATCTTCTGAACTTCGGATAGTATATTTAATCTCTTCATTTTTAATTATATTATCTTTATTGATAACATTTTTTTCATCTTTAATGAAATTATCACTTTCAGTGGTAGATTTTCTTTTGTTAACAATTATTTTAGAGTTTTCAGAAATTATTTCTTCATTTTGACTTTGTTTTCTAATATCATCTTTTTTAGAAACATTTTTTATTTCAGTAATGGAAGAATCTTTGGAAGTAGAAATATTTATATCTTTATTAGATTCAATGCCTTCATTTTGAATTTTTGTTTGAGTTATAAATTTATTTTCATTCGAATCAGAATAATCTTGATTAGTTTGGTTACTAATTGAGATATGTGAATGTTTTTCAACATTATCAACGCCTTTGATATTTTCTGAACGAATTGTTGAAGTAGAATGTTTTTCAACATTACCAATATTTTTGCTTCCTTCTGAACGAATTGTTGAAGAAGAAACAACTCTAGAACTGCTGCTTGAATTTTGAACTACTCGAGAAGAAGTAGTTGAAGATTTTGAAGTTGAAACCCAAGAGTTTGATGAAGATTTTGTATTTGACTTTGAAGAGGATTTATTTGCAAATTCGTTGGGAGAAATGGAAATTTTATTATTCGAAGAATCATAAACTGCAATATTCTTATCTGCCTCCCGTTGAACGCTTCTAGTAGCCAAACCACCTCCAATTTCGGAATCCGCCGCCATTGTTCTATGTTCTCCTTCACGCGATTCACGGAAAGTAGTTTGACCATCGGTATTGGTGTGACTCTCTGAGGAATAATTTTGACAAGATGAATCTTGGGAAATTCTCCAGCTTCCTCCTCGTTTAGTGATATCACGAGTAGGCGATTCAGAATCTCTCATTTCCTTGGATTTTAAACTCATAAATGTGTCATCCGTCAAAGAATCTGCATATGTGGTTGAGAATCCAGGGCCACTAGTTTTACGTTTAATATACGTCTCTCCTGAATTTTTTCCAGAGTTTCCAGTTTCATAAATTGTATTGCTTGTTAAAACATCAGAACGAACTTCACCAGTTGTATAAAATTCACGGAGCCGTTGTTCCCTTACTTTATACATTCGGGCTCGAATTTCTTTCTTTTTTCCAAAATCTTCTGTTTTCTGCCACTGAAAAAAAAAAAAAATACTAATAAAATAACGAATTAAAATAATAAATTTTCACATCCTGAGTTCAAAAATGATATTTTTACATAATGGATTAAGATAAGAAAAAACTGAGAAAGGATTTTTTTATTTAGGCATAGAACAAAAGATGGAGTAAGAGACTGCACAATGGCCTTCATATCAACACATTAATCTAAGCTCATTATCTCAGATTTTGATAAAATTTGTTACAGAGGGAGTTTAGATTAAGAAAAATACTTTATGGTAACCCTTTTTGAAAATACAGGTATATAATATTCCTAGAAATTGATCAATAAGTTGCCTTGTGGCAACCTTAGTGATTTGTTATCTTAAGAATCCAATCATCTGAAATTTATTCGTCAGATTTTATTCTCTATATTTTTGCATATTTGTCTAAAATTTTTAAAAATTTTTCCAAATTTGTGAAAAAATAACCATTAGAAAGAACATTAAAGTTTTATTTTTTTCTTAAAAATATTTTATGTAAGTTTGGCTCTCATTTAAAGATTTTAGAAAATAATCCCCCCCCGATCAAAAGAAAACCTGCTTCTGCTCTGTGCATCATTTAAATTTTATATTTGATAATTTGGAGCAAATGGATCAGTAAGGGAATATTTTTCTAAAACTCTTAAAAGGATTGTTTAAAGTTGAAATTGGAATTTGATTGAAAAAAGTTTATTTTGAATTACTTAGCGGGATCTAATAACGCTTTAAAACTCAAATAGAGACTCTTCAAATCTTTTTAGAATTTATTGAGTTTACTCAATCATCATGGGGTACATATTTGCATGCTGAAAGGTAAATGACAACTCATAGATTATTTGTTTATTTTCTCTTCAAAGAGGACTAGGCATATACAGTTATTAAATCTCTCTAGAAAATTACAAATGAACTTGCCTGGTCCGCTCTAGAAGAATTCTGGAGCAATTAACCAAAAAATCCTTTAGGCAATTTTTCATTTGGGTTGCCTACCTTCCAGTTACCAAATACTAATATAGCATTTTAGTTCATAATTCTATGATTTTTTATTGCATATTATATAACTTATTTTAACTTTTTTATTTCATATAAATCTTTAGTAATAATAATAAAATTTGAGGAAAATAGAAAAAAAATTATATAAACTATTAAGTATTATTATTTTTATTTTTAGAGTAAAGGAAAAGTTAGTATTATATAAATGGGAAAAGTTGAGGGGAGTGGACGAGGGGATGAGAACCTCCTCGCCAGATAAGGCAGCATCGGGAACAGCCGCCAAGGACTCCTCGTGGGACAAGACAGACGTGACTTGATTTGTAACCAGTAAGCCTGCAACCTGTTCCCCTGCCTGCCCAGCTTGCAAATTCTTCACTTATCTTCTTCAACTTCTAGAGTTTATAAACGTTATATCTATTCATATCAATGAAAAAATTTGCAACTCTCACAGTTTATATTTACACTACATTCAATCCAAATGAGATTTATTTCAAAAATTCAAATTATTCTCTCATAAATAAAAGCGGTATTTTTTTAAAATCTCAATTACTTTCTCTTAAATACTTTTCATTTCGCATTAGGAACCTTTAACCTTAATAATAAACATTTAAACGCAATAAATAAATAAAACAGAAAAATTAAAAAATAATCAATTGAATAATAATTGTTGTGAACCAATTTGAACCAAACCAGTAAAAAAATCTCAAACAAAGCCGTTAAATGTAAAATGCCAAATGAATGCATATACCATCCGAAGGGATATATTTAGAATATTAATAATGTAAATGTTTGAGTGAATGGGTCTTGGTTTTAGAGAAATAAGAGAAGACTCCGATTTACACCACCAAAGTAGACTTTCTGTAGTCCCTGAAATACTTATTAATGCAATCATTTTCATTTATTTATTTAATTTGATTATAATTTATTGATATTTTGTCTCAAAAAAACAATATTATTAAATATTAAATAAAAAATTTTGTCTTTATGCCATTAATTTAGGATAGGAAATCGATTCAACCAAAACAAATAAAAATCTATAGACGATTATTAACCATCTCGACCAAGCATTGTTAATGTATATAACTTAAAAAGATAAATAAGAATGGTGTTCAAATGGCCTCAGTTGCCGGAAAAGACTTAAAAAAATAAAACTTAAAAAGGGACCTCTCAAAAGACCAACTTTAATTGTTAATGTTTCTAAAATCAAGGCCTCAAACTCATTTACACATTTAATATCTTGGAAGGTATACGTTTCATTTCATTTGGAATTTTACAATTTGCCACATTCTTTTATGTAAAAGAAACGTTGACAAAACTCTTATGAAATGATATTTTCTATGTCCAATTTTAACCAAAACTATTATTCTAAATACGAAAATTATAGTTAGTGTGATACATACACATGCACACACAAGGAAATTGACAATAAATAATCGTAAAATTTTGGTTTTCGTTAACAATAATCAACATAAGTATAGGGAAAAAACTGGAAAGCCTTTAAACTCTCCTATATAAGCCTACTATTCTTTTAAAACACGATTTTCTTGATAATTCCGTTATTTTTACTAAGTCTTCTTGAAAAATACAATTAACGACCAATAATAGCTTTAATCAATACCGAAATTTAAGAAATCTATTGATTGAAAGAAAAATAGGTTTAGGTAGAGGATTTTATATTTAGTTTTTAATATATGATTGTGCGATGGAGAGGAGATACTCACTAGACGTTTGAGTTCGTCCTCATCAGTGATGGTATTAATATCGGTGAGAGAGGATAGCGATCCGCCTCCATCGACGGTCGCCGCCATCTTCTGCGCTCTGCGCCGAAGCCGCCTGTTGGTTAGGCTGCCGGCTTGATTTACTTGGAATTAGCTGCTTGTCTATCCGAAGATCACCTGTCAAAAGAAGAAATCATTAGAATTTTATTATATACAAAATTTCTTTGGTACATTCAAGAATTAGCACGGAATAAAGCTTTGTTAATAACTTAATTTTATTATTTAAATTTGTTTCTATAGAAGTGGGGGGGGGGAAGGGCGGCCGCCCTGGGCTCTAAATTTTAGAGGGCGCAAAAATCAGAAGCTCATAAGAACATTTTTTTAATCATATAATTTATTCATATTAAAAGTATATTTCAATTTTTTTATATTTTCAAAAAGAAAAAAATTTGGGGGCGTGGCACCAAATTCAGGCTTTGTGCCCCATTCCAACATCTCTGTTAGCGAAAACAATTTAGGAAAAAAATTTTCCATAAAAGATACATTGTATCTATAGAAAAATTGAAGATTTGCTGATTAAAATGAATCCCACCCCATTTCAGCTTTGCCAATCCGGCCCATGTGGACAAAGTTTGGAGACCCCTAGTTTAGAAGATAGAGGTGTTTGGTAGAGGAAGGGTCGTCCCATAAAATTTTATTTATAATACCGAATTTTATTTATTTTAATATCTATTACAAAGAAAGTATTTTACTCGAAGTATTATAACATCGCTGTTGCATTTGATAATAGAGGAAGGAGGAGGAGGCAGATGAGTTGCCTCTCAGATATTAAATGTCTTGAGTTGTTTCGACCTTATAATTTAATAATGTCATCATCGATTCATTCATACTCTCTAAATGGACTAACTTAAGATTTTAAAGGCTTATCACCTGGCTGCCTGATCCTTACTCCATTGTAAAAGAATTTTACTAGATTTATTTAAATTTCTAAGTTAATAATCAAAGACAGGACTAGGTGAGCGAGGTACTAGTCATGGCTTCCAAAAATAAATTTATAAATGTAAAATGTAAAGCAGCCAACACAAATAGCTTCGTCCTCACTCTTAGAGATCAAACCTTAGAATCACTTAAATCTTGGGAAATATCTTTTCATATTCTAATTTTTTTTCTCTTTTTCAAAAACTTAAATTCTCAAGAGACCAAAGACATTGGGATCGAAAAAAAATTGCATGACTTAGACAAGATCGCATTTTTAATAAATAAATATAGGTAAATGTTTTCATGTTATTTAATTAATATACTGTATATTAGAAAGACAGGTTTATAGAGGTGAATGAGGCTAAAATCAAAATCTTTGGTCTTAACATAACTATTTTTCATATCTTATCAAATATGTCATCTTGAAAAGTCATTTAGTTTTTTTTATCTCTCTGTTTCAAAATTAAGAAAGTTGAACTTCACATCAAGCTATTCGTCATTAAATTCTAAATAAACACTGTGTAGGTGCTCATCTTCACCTAATTCTAGTTTAGCTCTATCAATTCTAGATTCCAGTCTTATTCTCATTTCGGGAAAATGCGTAGGTTAAAAGTTCACGAATACTTATTTCTTTTATATATTTACAATTCAAAATAAATCAATAAGTTTATTAATTTTTATTATACACATATTGATGTGGTCTGTATAAACGATGTTAAAGATATTGATTTGACGATCTCTCAGAATTCATTAATAATAAAAAGATTTAAATAATTTATAAGTGGAATTAGGAGATAGTTTTTCTATTTATTATCCAATGTTTTTCCTAAAAGGAGAGGTGCAAAGAAGATTTCAAACAAACAAATAGGGTTTATTTTAAATAGATGGTAGTTTTCAAATAACGACATATAACATCCCAACTGCCTCGAACCGGTCCACAAAGAAATATAGTAATTAGTAATACATTTTTTTTTTTTTTATTTTATTGAAATTATTCAATATAAAAGTTTATTTATTATTATGTAATCTATTTTAATTTTAATTGTTTACCTTACCAATCCACAAAAAAAATGCTACGTCGATTGACGAACCCCTACCATATAAGATTTTTAAGCAGTGATTCTCAATCTGCAACCCTTTAGGGATGAGGGCGGGACATAATAAAATGCGGATTGTGAAGACATGAAAAAAAAGATTAAAAAATCTAAAAATTGAAAAAGTGAAATTAAAATAAAAGATACATTCTTTTAATATAAAGTCAAATTTCCGGCCCTTGCCCTCAATTCCGCACGAGTCGTCAATGACTCATGTTAATCCATTAAAATTATCTAATAAAACGAAAGATGGGAGTGCGACTTTAGAAAAAAATGCTTAATGAAGATGAAGCTGAAAAGCTGAAATGGCCTAATAAAATGAGTGAGGTTCACGGGGGACTTTTTTGTCCTCTTTGTCAATTTTCTAGGATGGAATCAAGAAAGATTTAGTATATTTCCTTTTAAGTGGATGGAAAGAGCTCTCCCCCATAGACCATTATGGCAAATTTGTTTTCCGTTTGGGATCTCGTGTTGAGTTCTTTGTCGTTTTGATCTTGAGTCAAAATTGTCACTAGCATCTAAATAATATATTTATTTATTTCTAATTAATTTTTTATTTATTTGATGAGTTCAGTCCTCAACGAAATTTATCCCTAATAGTGGCACACTAAGGCACGGCTGTTCTGCCATGCTCGAGGTTTTCCTGGAACGAACGAAACATCATTGGTGAGAATCGGCGGAGTCTGAAGTCAAAAAAATAAATATCTCTAAAATGTCCGACTTTAAACAGAGGCGTACTTACGCCACATGGCCTTTGAGTAA
>JAAAKE020103020.1:0-11559 GCA_010014785.2 Anisolabis maritima
GAAATTCACTTCACCAACACAAATGCAACTCTAATCCTAATTTTTTTCCCTAAAAATATACCACTCAATTTCATCTTCAACAATTTTTTTAAAGTCCTTTTGAGCATCTGAGGCCATTAAGACTGTCCATTTTTTTTTGAATTAATTGTTATCCAAAATAATTTGAATAAATTTTTTCGCTTAGGACAGGAAGTGATCACTGACTCTTGGAACACGAAACGAGACCTCTACCTCTGTTCCAAGAAACAGGGAGGGCTTTGCTAATGAATTATGTATAGAATATAAAAAACACTAATATAAAATATATATATTAAATATTACTTTTTCTCCTGGTGCTTAGCTTAATTTTTTCATCTATTTTTGATTTTATTTATCTCAGTAATTATCGGGATCCCTTCATCAAAGAAACAAATTTAATAAATATTCTGCAATCTCATCTTTCAAGGTAGTGAAAAAAAAATAGTTTTAGGGTTTCTCATATGAAAAAAAAGGCATGAAATAATTCGGAAGTAACTTTTAATATGTTAAGGCTTAGCTACCCTTTGAATATTGTAGGTTAGTTGCATCCTCACTTATGAGTTAGAAAATCATCAATTCGTACTTGAAAGCTTTCAGCAACTCTCTTCAAAGGTTCAGCTTTCCCGCAATAATTAGCGCCACTGAAATTGGAATAATATAAATAGGTCTACTTCAAAAACAAACAGCTTTCCAACCTGAGCGATAAAATTTATATAAAATAGAAATATGTGAAAGGAGAGGTAGTAGCCAATAAGCTAGTTCTTTCGAAATAAAACTCTCAAAATTCACTTTTCTGATCTATGGACAGCTATCTATCTCATCGTGAAGATTTATTTAAAATAATTGGCTAACTAGTAATCTCTCAGAGGCTACCACCTGGTTTGTGGATGGCAATAATGAGTTATCCGAATTATGTCTGGTCTTTGTTTTTGCTTGATTTCTCCTCCCCCGCCTCTTTCACTTATCAAGTATTAGGAGGGTTTATTTCTTTTCTCATTTTATCAAGTTCTCGTTGAAATGAACAGCTTTCATTCCAATATCTTTAAATGTTTTAGAGATATTAATATTTTATAAATTTAAATTGAGAAATTTCTCATTTTCATTAATTCCCAGGAAATTTTTAATTAATTTATTATTTATAAAAAAAAATATGCAAATAGGGTGTATATATGATTCTCTATACCATTTATTTGAATAATTCATTGACAATTTTTCTTATATTAATTATAGCCCTTTTCTCTCTAATTTTATAAAATAAGGCGTTTATCTTTCATTTTACAAAAGTTTATTGATATTTTATATTATAAATTAGCAAATGGTGTTAATATGGAGAATTCTCTCTCTTCTTCCCTCCTCTGGCAAGATAATTAGGAGATTAACAAGAGAGAAAGAGGGAGAGGAGTGGGGGTAATAACAGGGTGTTTGTCGTCTATCGATTTGCATCCCTTCCCTCTCTAATTACAATATCGCATTGAATTTAATTTTAATTGTGCTTCAATTTAAATACAACACCATGGATAATGGCGTCGATATGGAAATGCCGTTTGGATCATAATTCAAATGTTGGGAATGGGGAGAGAGAGTGAGGGAAGGTTCGCGTGTAAGGATTTCTACGGAAATACACGTTATATTATATAAAAAGTTTTATTATTCAAAAAATTAAAATGAAATATTGGCCAAGTGGAAAATTATCTTCATTGAGTTCAAAACACTGAATTCAACAAAAATTAGACTATTAAAAGGAGTAATTGATAATAAGGGATTTTAATTCCTTTTAGATTAATTGAATTTTGTAGAACTCTACATTCTCCTATCCTTTTATTAACCGCCACTATATATGCCTGGAATATTTAAAAAAGGATATTAATTTCTGACTTTATAGTAGATTAGTTTTAGTACTCACCGTCTAGGAATTCTTCATTTTAATAAAATTAAATTCAAATATATTTTTTTTCGGTTCCCAGGGATTTTTGCCTATATATTTTACATAAAATATAATATAATTCACATAATACAAATTTATTTTCTTCAATATATATATAAATAATAAATGATCGATTAGTAGTCAGTTCCTTTGAAGGCTGATAAAGGAATAAGAAGGCAGCAAAAAAAAGAAGCCCTTGGAGGCAAAAGTCGAAAAGAGACTTTTCGGACAAAATTTATTAGTCCATCTTCAGCCACTTATAGGCTATTTGTCGTCAGGCTCAAAGTTGTAAAATGTAACAATGTATGTAAAATATAAAATAAATAAAAAAATAAAATATATGTATACATACATTGTTACATCATAACAACTTTGAGCCTAACTACAAATAGCCAATAAGTGACTGAAGATGGACTAATAAATTTTGTATTTTCGCTTTTGGCATCCAAGAGATTCTTGTTTGCTGCAGTCTGCCTTCTTATTCCTTTATTAAATAAATAATATGCAAGTTTTTTAATAGTGCTGTTGAGGCTGTAGATTTGCTAAGAATTCACAGATGCACACAGGCCGCCAAGATGATTTCTTTAAAAATATTTAGGCCGACATTGTTTATAATATAACCACCAGTGACGTTTCGGTTCAGGTTCGAACCATCTTCGGAGCTGTTGTATAGTTATATACAAGTTGATATGAACAACTTTTTATAAAAAAAATATCTGAATGATTTTTACACTAGCATAATGACTTTATCACAGCTCCGAAGATGGTTCAAACCCAATCCGAAACGTCCATCAGTTGTTATAACATAAATATATATACTAATGACTACATTCTTCTGTATTCTTCATCCTTGTCGATATTAGGGGTGGACGTAAGTTTTTTACAGCGACTTAATTTTTGACAATTTCTACAAATTTTTTTACCAACTCTTAAATATCTTATATTGTTAGTTAAAGATGCCAACAATATTTTTCCAATTTTTGATTTATTTGGCCTTTTTATTTTTTTTTTTAAACCTTATTTGCTAAATAGAACGAAATTTTGCCAACTCTCTGTGAACTAGAGAGAGTTTTTGACTTCGCTTCTGGTTATACATCTAGCTTATCAGCAGACTTTTCATTGAATAAGAAAATGGGAACTTATCCCTCCCCAATAATAGACACAATAATAGACACAAAAGGTGATGCTCGCCACCCTAAAAAAAACCATATCTTTGAGAAACCACTTATGTGACAAGACCATAAATCTTTTAGGAATGGGGAAATAATTACTAGGCAATTTGATTTTCCAAACATATATTAATATTCTAAATAATAGCAAGAGCTCTTTAAATTTGAAATCCTCCTCCCCTGCTTCCCTGCGTGGAAGTGGTTGGTGTCCACCATTTTCGGAAGGAAAGAAAGAGGGAGAATGAGAGAGATTTACATGAATACTAATGAGTTTTGAATCACCCTATGATTGCATATGTATACATATTTATTTATACGTCCTTCAAATGTTTGAATGTAATCTAAACATATCGAAATAAATTCGATTAATTATCCGGGCCGTCGGTTCAATCAGAAAGCAAACGATTTTATCTTGAGCATACAAACAAATTGAGTGGAATTGATTACCAGGTGATGTTTGAATAAAACCTGGCCGAGTTTGATAGTTTGCTTAGGGCAGAGGCACTCACACCATAAACTCCATTAAATAAACCAAGGTGTTATTATTAATTCGATAGCCTACCCCTTCCCTTTCTTTAATATTCTATTTTATTAAATAATTTATTTATTTTTCTTTAAAGAATTAATAAAAAGATGTGCAAGCCAATTTTTTTTTGAACTTAATATTTAATAATAAACTGTAAATTTGAGGGGATAAAAAAGGATTTGTTCCAAGAGCAATTTCTAACAGTTTGAAACCGTCAGACTTATGCGCGCAAAACATTATTAGTGATCAAAAAACATGTTACACATGCGCCTAAAATACTGCTCAATCGTTTGGCTGTTTATGGAATTGCTCTTGGAATAAATCTTATATTACAATATTTATACTGTCACGTCGAGGTTACTCAAGAAATATTAGTGAAATGGGTTTGAAATTCAGTAACGTGGCCCATTTCTTTAGGTCCTGACTCACTAAAGTCCAGAGCATATTTGCGTTTTTGGGCGTGTGTCTAACCTCTTTTAAGGATCCTCTCGAAATTTGTGAAAATGTTGGTCAAACTGACGTTAATTTCCCGTGGTTTTTGTGATGACTAGAGCATTTCAAGATGGGACCCTTAATAGTTCGGCTGGATTCCATTTTCCTGGCGCTTTCTTCAAGCGAGTGACGCGAATTGACTGGCCACAGATGGTTTTTTGCAAGTTGCGTCATTTCTCTATATTACTGTAGTTTCTGTTCTTCTCTTACTGGCTAAGCTGGAATTGGTAAACGATATTATTATTATTATGAAGGAAAAAAAATGGCCCTGTCTTTATAATACAAATTATCTCACCCTAAACACAAAAACCAAATGAAAAGAAATCGACTTAATAATTTTTTTACAAAACTTCAAATTTCATGCTTATTATAATACCCCATATTTAAATATTACGTTCCCATTATTATATATAATAAATAGTAAACGGAAATTATTATGAACATGAAAAATATAACCCCCCCCCCCAATTTTTTAGAATTTCAAATAAAAAGGACCTCAAAAATGCAAAAATATATTTAAAAAATATGTATATGTGTAAATGTATGTATAGCTTTTATTTTGGCTTATATCTCTAGATCCACTCTTTGGAAGAGAAAAAAACCCTAAGAGTGTCTAAGAAGGTATTAAAATTTGAAGCGGGGGAGGGAGGGGGGTAAAAAACTACATTATTTAAATAAATTAAAGTGATTCATTTTTCTAATTTTTCTCGAAAGCACTTGGCATCTAAAATCATAAATGTGATAGCAAAGCAGGACCATCTTTTGACGAATCAAGACGCACGCAAATAAGGCCTTAACCTATTAACTGCATTAATGCCATGTCCCTTGGTGCAGAGGTAGAGATCGCGCCTCACGTTCCAAAGGAGGAGGTTCCACTTCTCGTTTTTTTTTTTTGATATTATATTGGCTACCAATTAATATAAATTACATAAAGACGGCGTCTAAATTGCCTCTGATGCCGAAACTGTATTAATAATAAATATTTAATATTAAATAGTTTTTCGATATCTATCTTTGATTGATGTGATTCAGATATTAATATTTCAATCTGTCTCGAAACAAACTGCAATTAAGTCAAAGTTTATTATTTAAAAAGTTCCAAAGCTTATTATTAAAAAAAAAAGTAAAATAATAATTTGATATTAAGAAAAGAGTCTCCAATGTCAAATAACTTCCCCAGATAACTCACAAAAATTAATTACAACTTATTATAACAAAAGATATTTACATAGATAAAATATGAAAAATAGTAAAATAGAAAAAATTTTAATATTTTTTTTCTAATTTTCAGGTAGAATGAGCACCAGTTCTTCGGCTCCTGGCATGTCCATCAGCTCTTATACAAAGAAGTAAGTAAAATTCATTCACTAAAATATATATATTTTTATAATTTTGTATTAAGATATATTAAGGCAAATATGAATATATCTTAGAACAATCTTCCCAAATTTATTATAAATATAAATTGAAGGCGAAAGAAAACTAAATTTAAAGAAAACAACTAATTTTAAAAGTATGAATAATAATATAATGAAATATAATGAGCAATTAACATAAAATAAAATATAAATTTAATAAAACAAAATGGAAATTGAGATTAAATAGAAATATATAAATGTTTGTGAAAAGAAATAATAACATATAGCTTAAGAATAAATGACTAATTACAGCGTATTTCATTAATATTAAATATAAACTTTTCGAGATTCTATATAAAATATAAACAAAATTATTATATATATAGTAGGGAGAAGATTAGAAGATTTTTGTGATAAGTGTGGTGGAGTATTGCCCCCAAATCACTTTTAAAGATAATCTAGTTGTACAAATTTTATTTTATAGATAAATTCGTTAAGCAATTTTAGTGGTTTAGAAGAATAAAAAAAAGTAGCAATTATTTTAATTTTTTTACATTTATCCCTAAACCCCTCTCCCCCCCGTGTCACAACCTATGATTTCTTAATATAAGCCTAATTACAATATATTTTGCTCTTCCATTATGTGATCTATTGAGTTGTTTTCATTCCAGTATTTGAATATATCACACTTGTGTTTGGATTTTCATATTGATAAGTTATGCAATTGTTTACAATGAAGACAGCTGTTGCTTACTTACGTCAAAAGAAGTTAAGAATGATCCTGAAGTTGCTCTGATTAATTGTATTAAGTGCGGAAGTGTTATGCAAAATAAAGGAGCCAAAGTTAAAGAAAATTTTATTCCTGTACTTAGATGTCCTTCTAAGGGATGGACTTTTAAAAATGTTATAAATAAACACTCTCTATGATGAATGTTTATTATCATATACCCAATTTTTTTCTTTTTTTCTTTTTTAAATAAATCCGCTCCCATTCAGCTGATTGTTTTGAAAATTGATCCAAGATTGGAGACAAATGTCTTAATTATTATCACCAAATTTCGGTGCTAATGCTGAGAAAATCATGATGCGCGATAAATATTGGAGGGCCTTTTTTACCACTTACTACAGGCTGATCCGCTTCAAATTTTAATAACTTCTTAGGTACTTATTACGTTTCATCCTTTCCCGCTGAGTAGCTCATGAAACAACCCTTACTTATTTACATGATTTAAAAAATATTTTTCCATTTGTTATCAAAGTTTCTTATCTTATTTCTTAAACTATTTATCCATTTAATGAGACCCCATTTTATTTCATTGATATTTTAATGGGTTTGACATAAAATAGTCTTGTTATTTTAAAGGCTTAAATGGAATAAGGGCGGATCGAAACGCCTAAAGAAATTAATTCATGTATTTAATTCTTGCTATCAATACATTAATCGTTTTGAAAGACTACCCTAGATATATATCTAAATAGATATGGATAAATTACCTATTAAATATATTTAAGTGTAATTGCCAGAGTCAAGATCGAGACACTTGGTCTCTTTTTGATAAATTAATATTTCATACATAAATGAAAAATAAATAAATCGAAAGTGTTTATTTATTATAACTAAAACATTCATTATATAAAAAAAAAGATGAAATGCGGGCCAGAAAATCGTTTAAATTAGTCCAAAAAAAGATCAAACAAAAATTAATTTCTACCAATTTGATTTATTAGAACAAAAAATTTTTTCGGAAAAGACTAATAAAATTTTTTTTGGCTGAAGGTAAAGTGATAACCCAAATCATCATTATCACAGGTCACAAAATTAGACAGAAATATCTTAATTTAAGGGAAACTTTTTTAGGCTTTATTATTTAGAATTTTTTGAGTTAAAATTTTCTTTCGTGCACTTCTTATAATTAGCGCATTCATTTGTAGAGCAACTCAGAAGCAATTAGTTGATCATTTGACTTGCAAACTTCTAGCAAACAAATACGAATGATTTTATTTATATAACCCATATTATTTCTTTTTTTTAATTTTTTAAATTTTTAATTTGAAAGTAAATTTTGAATCCAACACTTACTATTCCATGATAATAAAATACAAAATAAAATATTTTTTTTTTTTTTTTAACAAAAGTTTTAAAAAATATATGTGATATATAATTCAAAATCAATTTATCTTTCTTAACAAAATTTTTTTTCGAAGTTAGATAAAACATTTTTTTTTTATTTAAATAATAATACTATCGTTTATTGGATTTGCTCACTCATTTATTTTTCAAAAACGATTCGATAATAATAAATTCCCTGAAAGAGTGATGTATGTATTTCTATTGGCTCTATAAAAATGATGGGGTGGGGGTGCTCCCTTTTAGACGACGCGTGAGAATTCGACCATTTGGATTATTACAAAGTCAAGGAGGAGGAAGAAGGTTCATTTTGGGTGCCTCTTAAAGGACCTGGGGTGGGGTGCTGCTATTCAAAGTTACACAAAGGCAGACGTGAACGCCTTCTCAAAATCACCCCTGGATAACAGCCAGTGCACCAATACTAAACAAAATGCTTAAATCTATTATAGGGAATATATATAATGCCACAAGTCAATCAATCAATCAATAATAATAATATTAATCATATCCCCCCACCACCACCCAAACACCTCTCTTCCCCTGAAACCCCTTTAACCGCAGCTTTATTTATTATAAATGGAAACAACTGACTCTTATTTCTTTTCAAGTAAAGAATCCAAGTTTTTTTGGAATAAATTCTATATATTTTATTAAGGCAATAATTTTTGTATCAAGTAAATATACATTGATTGATTGATGTAGGCATTAATAAAATTACAAATCTTAACTCATTTTATCATGTGTTTGTTTTAATAATTCATGAAATAGAAGCTAAAAATTGCTACTTATTTTTCCCATCACAATATTTTTGTGGCTTATTATTAAGCAGTGAATAACTTTCCTAGATGTATTTTCACTCTAAGGAGGGCTAAGTAACTAATAACTAAACTATTAACTTATCAAAGTTTAGCTAGCTAACCCAAAGGAATCTCTTTGTTAACTGTACATGAACAAATAGGCTCTAAATGTAAGCTAGCAAACGAAGATTAATATCAAACTGAGAATTCCTTCTCGATTGATGTAGAGAGAGAGGATTTCACACTCCTTCCTACTTTATTTATTTATTTTTTTTATATTTATGGTTTACATTTTACAATGTGCAGTGTATCTTTGAATCAAAATATTTACAGTTACTTAACAAACTATAGATCACCTATCAAGAGCTCATAAACTCTATTAATAATAAAACAAGAGAGTAGTATATTTGTAAATTTCTCAATTTTCTTTTATCTGAAAAATACGCTATCGTCTCGTCTTATTATTACGCTGAAATGTGAGTTAGCCCTACATCATCAGTTTTCGGGTTCATTTTCAAAAGCAAATAATTACTTCTAGATTTTTTTGCGCCCTCCTCCTCCTTCTCTTTCCTATAAATATATGACAAGGAAATTAATCTATTTTGGGTGGAGAAAGGAGTTTTGTGCTGACAATAGCCTCTCTCAGCCTGACAAAGAGTAATTGCTCGAATCTAAAATGCGAATTTATATCGGGTTTGATGGGCCTGGGAGGGTGGGGGTGCTGGCGTGACCATTAATTGATGGCCCTATTATACTCTGTCAATAAGGAATTAAATTAAAAAGACGCCATTTCTCCTTACAAAAATAAATAAATAAATTATTGATTAGTAAAAGAAAAGTGAGATCGATACCGAATTACCTGAAAACAACAACAAAACAACATCACTTATCCAATTGTTAAATACAAACCACGAATGGCAAATGATACCCCAACAACGGGTCTTTTAGATGTCTACTGAGATATAATATGACAAGTACATACATTACAGGGTGTAATTTCAGGTGGTGGAGGGAATAACAAACCCCACCCGAAGGAAATCAGAGACGTTCTTATCGCCCAAGGCGTTCATATATCAAAATGAAACAAACAAAAGGAGGGTTAATTTTTCCCTAATATGTATATATTCACTTTAATTGGAAATCAATACAATTGGATATATATGAAGAGATATTACCGTTAGATATTTTTATTATCGAATGCAATTATTTACTTTAATGAGCAACAAGTAGGAGAGGGTAATAAAAACCTCGTTTTTTTTATAAATATATATATATTCATATTACCTTTTTCTCATGGGGATTAATTTAGGAATATAAATAGGAAAATTGATATTTTTTCTGTTAGAATATTAACTTATAAATAAATAAATAAGCAAAAAAAAAGTAATAGGAATTTATGGCTATCTAGTGCCAATCAATGAAATTGTATTTCAATCATCTAAATTAATAATGGCTCGACTATTCATTTTGTCCAAAAAATACAAAGAATTTATATTCATTATACTACTCCAGGTATAGGCCTATATAAGGAAAAAATAGGCAATAAAGTTGCAAAACTCTCCCACCTCTATTTAGTCATTTCTAATCATATCCACCTGGAAATATAACCTTGATAACCTTCAAAGCCAAGCGGGTGAGTTAGAATCCCAGGCAAATTTATTTAAATTAATTAAATACCAATTGATGTAATAAATATTTCTGGATTACAAGTATCGTAATAAATTTATTATGTATCGTTTCAAGTCTATATGACCTCCTTTGCCGAAACGACTTAAAAAATGTCCAATTGATTTGTATTGTTTTTTTTTTTTAGGTTATGTTGTTTGTATAAATAAATATAATTTCTTTAATTGAATTTAAAATATTATATTGGCAACCAATTAATATAAATAAATGAGGACGGAGTCTAAATGGGCCGCTAAAAAAAATTGAATTTGAAAAAATGAATCAAAAAGTAAAAGAGATTAAATAAAATCCCAGTTTTCTTTATATGAAGACATATGTTTATCAAATTTTTTACAACTATTATAATTATATAGACTGAAAAAGTAAAAAGAATTATTCTAAAATTTATTAAATATTTAGATTTAAAACTATTGATAGTTAGCAATTCTCGTTCTCATCTCAAGAAACAATGTGCTTAATATTCTCGTTTATAAGTTTATTTATCGTTTCGTTCGAGAAATGAAGTTTCTTAATACAAAAAATATTAACGAGAAAGTCGTCTCCAAAACGAGACGATATAAATATTTTCTTATCTAAAGTAGATCATTAATTATTAAATTTAATTACTGAAAGATAAGCAAAAATTTGTTCAAAAAATATCGTAGAAATTCACCGAATTTATTTGCCCAAAGATCACTTGGCCTTTTGTTTAGAGTTTTTTTTTGTCTTTTTCGGCATCTGATGCTATTTAGACTCCGTCCCTTTTTTATTTATATTAATTGGTAGCCAATATAATTTAAATAAATTTTTGTAGCCCAGTACGGGAAGCCAACCAGGAATTGTCCTTTAAAAACTTGCTTCAAGATATCTCTAATTCTACAGAAAAATTTTTTTTCTAGCACATCTTACAAATCATTAGCACAAAGTAATATGCACGCACACATAGTCAAAATATTTCCAAATTTTTTTACAAATATTGATACGTTTTGCTCTAAACTTTGGAAGAAAGAAATTTTATTTTCAAAGAAAAGTTCAAAGAAAAGTATGCCTTTTTATAATAAATAATAATTCCCTTTTTTATTTCCCACTTAACGATTTGAAAAATATTGTATTTCCCCTTCCCCCTTTCCTCCATCCTTCCTCTACAAACCTTTCTAAGTTATTAGAAAATATTCTCATCTCCTAGAAAATAAAGGCTTATGGATCAAGTGATGTAATTTGGAGAAATTTTTTTAACTCTTTAAGAGAAAAATTATATAATTTTCAAAAATTAGGGGAAAAACTTAATTTGACCTTGACCTTTGCTCCTTCAAGATTAAAGAAATGTTTAAAAAAAATTTTAAAATTCAAATTTTCAAATTAGTTTCTAGATTAAAATTTCCACGGACATGTGCCACTGGATAACCAACTATCACAGGTGGTTCTTTTTTTCATTCATTTATAAGTTTAAGGTCTTAAAAGTTCCTAAATTTAAGTTTTTAT